>WBZZ01005187.1:100000-103975 GCA_019918135.1 Paulinella micropora
GGTGCTTTCGCCACGTTAAATGTCGTCCGAATGGCACCGCACTCCATATCTATTTATTTATTCATTCATATAGACACATATATGATATTATCAGGGATAGACTGAAGTCCAGCAGTGCGAGATGAGGCTGGGAGGGAGTGGGTTGGATGACGTCCACAAAGTCAGTTTTGATTGTCAGATTTGATCCCGCATTATCCACACACTCAAGTGGCAAAAATTGCCCAACTTAGAGCACATTATTCTCGGTCACCAAGTGCATTTCGAGGAAATGTTTTTGTCATATGTTATACCTTGTATTTTCTCCACTGTTGAGCTAGTTCATGTCAGTTCGTTAATGATTCAAAAATGTCTGTGCAGTGGCCATGGGGTGCTCTGTGGGCTTGGTTTAGCATACCGTACAGACAGACCATGGCTTTTCACAGTTAGCATACTCTTTACACTCATCCCCCCTGGCTTTACACCTGGGCCTGCGAGGGGGAAAATTGTCATTTCAATTCTCGACTAAAGAGCTTATATTACAGTTACGGTTATAACTGGATTTAATATTAAATTAATATTAGTAGCTGGTCATCAAGAGCATATTATGATCGCTGTTGATTTTCAAGTTTAAGTTGATATTAGCTCAGTCACTGGTGGCCGCCGCAGGCCAGATTCTCGACCTGCCACGGTGGCAAGAATCCTGAGTCACTGACCTGTTATGTACAGTACACTGAGTGTAGAGACATGAGGCGCCTCCTCATTGCTCCTCACTTTCAACTCTTCAGTGCCTCAGCTAATTAAAAAAAAAATATATATATTATTCTATGTTCATTAGTGGCTATGAAAACGGAGGAAACATCTGTAATGCACCCAACGATAGCTCGTAAAAAGTCGGTAATACAACCAAACAGAGTCCTCAAGAATGAGAATGATGTCTCGTTGTATTACCTCAGTGAAGCAAAAAAGGAAAACGGCAACAGACTAGGAATAAAATAGCATCAGGTCAAATCCGGACAAATAATAATGGAAAACAAGCTGGTGCATCTTTCACCAGGAAAAGGTACTTTTTACCTGTTATCCGGGGTTGATGCATACAGTACCCCTCCCGATTTTGTGAAGGAAATAGCATTTTCGTCATACACCTTCTGATTTCTTTCTGCAAATAGTATGCGCTGAGAAGTCATGCCACACAGCGCATCGACCCACGGATAGACGCTAAAAGACTATAAATATATACTCATACTGCACATCAAAGCGGATTCTCTAGCTGTATGCATCACCCCCCGGATAGCAGGTAAAAAATACCTTTTCCTGGTGACAGGTGCACCAGCTTGTTTTTCAGTATTATTTGTCCGGATTGGACCTGATGCTATTTTATTCCTGGTCTGTTGCCGTTTTCCTTTTTGGCTTCACTGAGCTAATACAACGAGACATCATTACCGACTTTTTACGAGCTATCGTTGGGTGCATTACATTTGGAGTCCACGTCACTAGGGTGATTTCTTTCTGCTTCGCCACACAGGCAACAGAGTGAATTTTCACTGACTTGTCTCACACGGGGACGTCAGACGAAAACAAATACTCCAACACAGCTCCCTCATAACTCTTTCACAAAATAAATAATTTGATTGGTCTCAAGCAGGTGTCCCTCTAGCCCAATCAGTATCTGTGTGCTCACAAGGAGACATCAGATGCAAACTCTCTGTCGTTCTTGATGTTCTCACACAGAGACCAAGAAGAAGGTGGACAGAAAAGTGAAGGAACACACACAAAACACAAACAAGCATAGGGACAGGAGCACAACACTTTACCATTCTAGTTTGTGCATTTATCTGCATTATCTCACACATACGTCAGAGTATTTTTGCAAATCTCTGATCGTTTTCTAAAGGTAGGTCTGAGAACCTATCCGACCGACTGTCGACTTCTCAAGGAGAGCTTTTCTAGCTTCTCTATTACTATCTGTGTGTAGGTCCAAGTGCCTCATACTAGATACAATATAGAAAAGAAGGAGGAGAAAGTAATCTGAGTAAGGAGAACAAGAAATCGGAGAAAGTCTCAAAGACTACTTTTCTCAAACAAAAACAAACATACAAACAGTGTTTCATAGAGGACAGGGAATCTTATCCTACCATCTTAATTAGTTTCTCTCTTCACTAGTCAATCGGCTGAAGGAGGAACAGAACACAAACGAACAAAAGCCAAACATAGGAGCTGACACTGTCCTCCTGTTGATCACTACTACGACATCATGTCGACAGAGACCGCCGAAGTGAGTGAATTCTCGGAGGCAGATCAAAGAAGAGAAAAAGAAGAAGCAGGAGGAGGAGGAGGAAGAGGATTGAATGAAGGAGGAGGAGGAGGATTGAATGAAGGAGGAGGAGGAGATGAAGGAGTAGGAGGAGGAGTAGAAGAGGGCCGGGATGATGAAGGAAGATATGGAGGAGACGAAGATGAAGGAGGATTTGAACAAGAAGAGACGGGAGGAGGAGGAGCATATGGTAATCCCTTACCACCTGCCTACACGGGAGGAGGAGGACGAAAAATGATCGACTTGATTCATAGTGATGGAGAGGAGATCACAGTGGAGGAACAACAGTGGGTGCAAGACCACTATGATCTCACTAAAGAAGAGTTTGATAACAAGATGGGGGTAGAGAAGGACACCTATGTGTGGATCCCTCAGGATCAAAGAAGAGAGAAAAGTCGTGCTAAAAAGGATGTCTATATCCTATAATCAAACACAGCACAGCTCCTCTGCAAACTGGTCTCTGATCCAGAAGAGAGAAAGAAGATACAGCATATCAAGTTTGGGGACACACACACCCACCTTGAATTACTCGATGCTATCTTTGGGGTGTACACTCAAACCCTGATTTGGGAACGTACATACGGCCCACGATGTGAGGGTTACCTCCAGTACACAAACCCAAGAGCAACGGCCAGATTCCTCGCGACTGGTCAGGAGGCAGTCGATGTAACAAAAATGAAGACCAATCTGGGTTCGAAAAACTCGAGTGGTATATTTCATTTTTTTACAATGGAAATAAAGGCCTTGGAGGAGGGGAAGGCAGAGATGGAAAAAAGCATTAAGGCAGCAGGAGAAACTCATCCTGTGATTGATGAGTTAGAGAAGACCGACAGAGTTCTGACCAAGATCAGACTGTTGATGGGTGCGTTACTGCACAAGGAGGCATGGAAGAGATGGATTCCTACCAAGGATCACTCTGTCCTTAAATCACTTAGTAACGCACCACCGGTCGCCAACAAAGCAGGTGTTGACCAATATGTGGAGAAATATAATTTTCTCAGATCTGCTTCTGAATTGGTGGCCTTTATCACTCATGCTCAAAAGCTGGTGATATCTGAGAAGAAGAAGGCGAAAGAGAATGAGGAGTTCGAGAAGACGATGAGACTGGAAAGAATGAAAGCAAAAGTGAGTGGTGCAAAGACACACCCTCCGACATATTTGACCCCACCAGCTCCTGCCCCACCAGCCCCTGCACCCTCGGGCTCAGCTACGGTGGTGGTCACAAACACGGAGAAGAAGGACAGACAGAACATCAATAAATGCCTTCAAGGGGAAGAAAGGAGGAGTGGCAAGTCTCATGCTATATGCCAAGACGAGCTCAGACAAAGACTCTGATGCTTCGCTTTTGAGCAAGCTCAAAGAGATCAATGCCTGCATGAAGGCTTTTCCTTGCGACGAAACGCAGGAATACGAGGCCCTTGTTACTGTTTTTGACCAATCTCTAGTCTCGGAGGGATTCGATCTGACACAGTACAAGTTTTTGAGAAAGAAGGAGGAGATTAAGAGAAACAATGCAACAGGCCTAGACGCTCAGTGTGAACTGGCGGTGGCCACACTCATTTCATATTTTCAATCTCATGGATACCAGCATCTCTGCACTGGTACTCTCATAGGATTTGAAATCTTTGAGACAGTGGCGATGAGTTTGAGGAGTGCTGTTGGCTTGGCGGCGACCCTTACGGAGG
>WBZZ01005188.1:0-17500 GCA_019918135.1 Paulinella micropora
AACAGTGCATGCTGCTAATAGGCAGGCGAGTAAAGCGCTGGCAAAGAGAAAGCAGGCGGGCCTGTCGCAGCCACAGCCGAAGAAAGTAAGAATAGAACCGGCAGTTAATCTTATCAAATTGCCGAGACAGACAATAGACAAGGAGGATGGAAGACATCAACCTCTCCTCACGGTCTCAAACAGAGAAAGCAAGGACAATCATCCTTCGCCTGTGAACAATACCCAAAAAGACATTACAAAAACGGCGGAAAGGGAGGAGGAGGCGAACCTCGAGAAAAGGATACAGATTTTAGAACACAAGCTCCTTGTATTGGCCTTAAAAAGTCACCGGCCAGACGCTTTATGCTATACGAACCTTTTTTGTGAAACGTTAAATACCTTTATAAACGTTGGTAATGATACTATGGCGAGTATTAATATTGTCGGCAGGAAATTTACTACGAAACACCATGCGTGGTTAGAAACTAATATGAAAAAATCATCTGGCACTTTGAAAGGAGTTAGTAGTCGGACGGATATAACGGGCATCATCACTTTAAATTTTAAATTGAAATCCGGACGAGTATATCGAGTGGACTTACACGTTGTCCCCGAATACCACGGATCTGTTCTTTTGTCGTACGACCAACTGGCGACAATGAACGTAGTGATTGATTGCGCTGCCAAAAGAGTCATATACGGCGTAGAGCCAGGAGAAGAATATACTGTCGACTCTCTCCATGCTATTGACTCATACAAGGCCCTACACCTAGGGGTAGCATCGGAAGGGAAACAGGTGGCCATTACACACGCATATTAGGCATATATGCCAACGGACGCGGTGTCTAAAAATGGCTCAAACCTGTCAGACAAGAGAGAGGCGGAGGTCTATACGGCTACAGTCTCTACACAATGGGATAAAAAGTCGATAGACGATCTCATTGAAAAGAGGAAAGAGGAGATTATATGCATGGGAAAAAGGTGCCCATCGTTGGCGAGATTTGAAGAAGGAGCAGGGGCCGATGTATATATTACCAACGGGTATTGCTTTCACGTAAAGGTGGAAGAGAAGGACAGACAGGAGTTTATACCGAGAGAAGGGGACGACTCCCTGATATCCCGGCAGAAGATATTAAAAGCTTTATTACCGAATTCTAGGGTGATGAGCCTACGTGGCCGCGCTCACTGACAGAAGTGAAAAAGTGCCTACGCACTCTTTTTGAAAATAATAAACCATATACGGCCATACTCCCGTACAATGAGAAGGCGATATGGGCGCAGGAGATACGGGACCGGCTTATTGATCATCCGATACCGGTGCCCTCACGGAAGCAACACTTAGTGGTGGCTTGTCGTCTCGGGACTCGTGAGCAGAGCAGTGCATACAAGCGGAAGCTCAGAGACCAGGACAAGTTGAAATTGATTCCTCAAGCATTCACATGCTTCGATGGTTTCTACACCCGAAAAGCTCCGTTGCAATATGCGAGATTAATAGATATGTTGGTAGGTCTGGCGGAGGACGACGAACCAGACACTGCCACATATGAAAAAACGGGAATGGACGATATATCAGAAGAAGAGTTGGGCTTGGAGGAGGACAGAGCACCCCTCAAGCATCACAAGAGAATGTCAGAGGAGGAGTTTAAGGCGGCGATAGACGAGAAATTGGCAGGAGGAGCAGGTACGGAGAAGGAGAAAGAGGTTTTGAAAGAGAGATTGAAGGCGAACAAAATGATTTTTGACCCCCCTCAAGCGGGAGGTGTCAAGCCGGAAGACTTCACCGCGGTTATTTGTAAAATACCAGGTGCTGAGCCTTCACCGGCGCCACGACGGGCAAATCTGAGTATACATGAAGCAAAGATCGCAGAAGAACAAGCGCGGCAGTTACTCGATGAGGATTTCATTGAGAGATCGACATCTCCAATAGTTTCCCAGCCGAGACTGGTGCCTAAACCGGGAGGAGAATGGCGCTTAACGGTTAACTATGCCCGCGTCAATAAAATTTTAGAGGAGGAACGAAATCCATTACCTACTCTTGAAGAAGGAAGGCGAGTATTGCGGAACGCCAAGCTATACTCAGTCATTGATCTGAAGAATGGCTTCTGGCAAATTCCACTGGATGAAAAGTCCAAATGGCTGACTGCATTTGTAGTAGGAATGGAGATATATCAGTGGAAAGTACTTCCGATGGGACTCAAACAGGCCCGGGACTCCTTCAGAAAGCGATGCAAAGCATGCTGAGTAGCAAATATGATGACCAGACAGCTTCAGAAAGCGATGCAAAGCATGCTGAGTAGCAAATATGATGACCAGACAGAGGGAGGTTTCATGAGGAGAAGAGGACAGAAGGCGGGAGAGTACGCATTTTGTTACATCGATGACATTATCGTGTACTCCAATACGATGGAAGAGCACATCGACCATCTAACAGACATTTTCAGGCGTATCAAACTATTTGGCCTGAAATGTAATTTGAAGAAATGTCAACTCGCAAAGACAAGCGTGACATATTTGGGGTACGAAATCTCTTACAATGGAGTCTCGATATCCAAAGAGAAGAGGGAGGAGATCATGAGCCGGCAGAGGTCGAAGAATCGCACAGAGCTGCACTCATTTCTTGCGATGGCGCAATATTACAGCCAGTTCATACCCAATTGGGGTGCAACTCGGGCTAAGTTGGAGAGAATGATCGACTTCGGTGATTTTGAGAAGTGGGATGATGAAGCCTTAGAAGCGTACAACACGCTCAAAGATCTCATCTACAAAGATCCGAAGGATGGCGGACTCGTGCTGATGATGCCCGACTTTTCGAAGCAATTCGTAGTCGACACAGACGCATCAAAGTTCGCGATCGGCGCAGTCTTACAACAGGAAGATGAGGAGAAAAAGTTGCGCCCGATCATGTTTATAAGTAGAAAGTTGTGCTCGGCGGAGCGAAACTATTGTACGAGACAGAGAGAGGCACTGGCGGTGGTCTGGGCCCTCAAACGGTTGAGAGAGTATTTATGGGGTGGACCTCAGTTTATAGTAAGGACTGATCACCAGAATTTACTATGGCTGATGAATCATGAACAGACTGGCCGTCTAGCGAGATGGCAGGCATTCTTGTCATGTTTCAATTTTACAATGGTCCATCTACCCGGCAAGCGAAATGTTGTCGCTGACAGCCTCTCCAGGCTAGAGTTTCACTCAGAAGTGGCAGCTCTCTTATCATCAGCAGAAATGGAGGATCTATCCCCAGACTGCACATACGAAGTGCATCATATCGAGTCGATGCAGATGGCGAGAGGGGTCCGATATAACCGATCGGGTCTACGTCATAGCCCGCAAGGTCCGGATCATGGGATATGTTGTACAGCACATGTCCTCGAGGATGCTGAGTGGTCCTATGAAGCATATGAGAATATGAAGGCGGAGATAAAACAAGAAGAGATTAAGCAAGAAGCATATGCGGAACCCCCGCAGGAGAACAAGGAGGAGTTAGACGAAAACCCTGAGAGGATAGGAGTGCAGCTACAGGATGGGACTATCCACATAGCCTCACCCACTGCATGGAGACAGCAACAGGCTCTCGATCCGGAGTTCAAAGAGCTAATACAGCTATACAAGAACCCGAACGAGCTGAAAACGACGAAGGAGATTAAGGAGCAACAGAAGGAGATGGGGTGGAGAGACGGTCTCTTGTGGTACAAAGGCCAACACGGGCGCTATGCATCACAACCAGACAAATGGACTCTCTGGGTTCCTGAGAAACTCAGACACATCATTTTTGTCGCTGCTCATAACTGCCCACTACTGGCGCACCCGGGCCGACAAAGAACGCATATGTTCATTTCGAGACGATTCTGGTGGAAGAAGATGAAGGAGAATATTGATGAGCAGGTCAATGCATGCATCCCATGCAAGACATCCAAAACACCATTGAAGGCGAATTTTGGCCTGATCGGGACTTTTCCTTTACACTTAGGAATGTTCGAGTTCTTACACACTGATCATGTAGGACCTTTCCCGGTCACGACGGAAGGTTACAGATACCTTCTAACGGCCATAGGCAGAGCCACCAACTATCTATGGGTGGTCCCAGTCAAAGACGTTACGGGAGAAACAACAGCCAAGGCGTTGATTGACAGGATCATCTCACAGATTGGGGTGCCGAGAAAAATATGCTCAGATCGAGGCTCTGACTTTAATAATGAAGTCATCGACAAGCTATCTGCATATTACGGCATGAAATGGCAATATGTCACCGCCTATAACCCCAGAGCGAACGGCAAGATAGAGCGGGTGCATAGACCCCTCAACGCCGCGCTGAAGATGTTTTGTATGAAGAAGGAGAACCAAAAGGCATGGGTGGAGGCAGCATCCTCGTTTGCCTTTGCTATGAATTGCCTACCCTCTACAGCGTTAGGTGGTTCAAAAGGTTCCGTCTCGCCATACCAATTGGTATATGGGCGTGAGCCCGCCATCCCAGCCTCACTGCTGCACCCAAAAGATTCATGGGCAGATCAGGATGAGCTGTTTGGGGTGAGACTTCGGGCGAAGATGGAGGCGGAGCAAATAGTACAGGCGCATAGGGAGGCGGAGCGCAGGAAGACTGATGCTGAAGGTGTCAGGCAGGCACACCTGGATCAAGTCAGATTTCAGGTCGGGGATATTGTAGTACTGTATCATCCTCAGGTTCCTCAGGGAGTCAGCTCGAAGCTGTTCATCCACTGGAAAGGACCATACCAGATCATGGAACAGATGGGGCCTTTTAATTATAAAATCAGGGGCAGAGGAAAAGTTCAAATAGTCAATGTAAAGGCTGATTAAGTATGATCCCTTCCTACTTGAAGATGAGTCCGTTGATCAAGCACTCAAACGGATGGAGGCTGACTTTAAAGAGGTCCCACCAATCCGTCAGGAGGATATCTCGGAACGGGATGCCTACAGGGCACCAATTGCGGAGAAGGAGGAGGCTGAGCTGGAGAACAAGCGGGCCACCGACCGCAAAAGTGCGGCGGGGACTCAGACCCGCAAAAGGGTGGAGTCGAACGTGCCGGAAGGAAAGTTCACGGAGGCGCAAATAAGGAGAGCGCAAAATGACCTTATCTACGACCGACCGAGAAAGGCGATAAGGACGGCACGTTCGCAAGGAGTCCATCAAGAGGGGAGCAATGACGGAGATCAAGACCCTCGCGCGGGCAATGACACTCTCGTTCACCCCAGTTGGAAAGAAGGAGATGCGATTGGACATATTTCATGGGCCAAAGACGCTTTTTACTTGGTGAGGCCTGCGGCTCAACACGTAGCCGATGACACGTTCTCAGATTTATATTTCATGAGAGTCATGGCAGTACCTCACAAACGCCATACGCGATCGAATCGAATTTCGACTGCGGCACAAATAATACAACCAGTCTTACGTTTCTGGAGGAGTCTGGATCCAGTGGAAGATCCTAAAGTAAGACAATACCTTCCAGTATATAAAGACGCCAAGAAACTTGAGACATGGGATGATACCATATCTCCCACAGATAAAGATCATACCGCGTGGACCATACAAGCACTACCACGAGGGGTGCTGGACATTCCTTTTGACTTGGCACAAGGCGCAATCCCTCACAAAATTTGGGACGTCCTCGAACAGTCTACCTTAGACTTAACTTTGGTTGGAGGTCCTCCACCAGGTAAAGGAGTCCGCGCGCGTAAACGGCGTCTATAATAAGTATTTTTTTTTCTCTAGAAGTATTGTGGACCTGATCGATTGCGAACATAGCATTGATCCAATATCGCCCCGACAACCTTACTTAGATATTAAAGCTACTACAGCATTCATTCTTTTAGAGATTAACAAGACACAGCTGACAAAAAAATAGGCATTCTATTCTCTTGCTTCGGCAGAGACAGACGAGACGGCCACGAAACAGCACCGTTACGGGATCGCTATTTGAGTGAGCGATGGTGCTTCCTGGATACGACCCGCATTAGTACCAGAATGATGATTTCAGTAAAGACTCTACAGTCTAATCAAGAACTGATATATTTTAATAACATGAACTGCTACACCGGATTCCATCGATCTCTACTTGTATCGGCATATCGCAAGGTTAGGGCGCACTCAACCCAACTTCGGATATAGTCGTCAGACTTGATCACCTGACACTATATTAAATGATACAGATTTATACAAGGGTATGTCTTCACAAAAAGTAAATGTATTTATGGAAACCGACGACCGGTTATTACATATATATGGAAATGGCGACATTACATTATTACTCAATCATAAAACATTATACTTGGACATACTGCACAAATATCTTATCGACAGAAGAAAGAGGAAGATTTTAATATAGATACTGAATGTGCTAGAGTATATATACGATTGGTACCGGGGCAAGTATAATTGTTGTTTTATAACGGGTAATTCGTAGGTTGATGTATCTTCATACATAACTCTAAACGAATCTTAGTCAGAAAAGAAATCAGTTCAAAGCGTCACGTAGTATTATGTCGGAAACGAAGTTCCGCCATAACAAACTAGGAGGGGGTACTGTGGACATCACCCCCCGAATTATCCAGTAAAAAACTTATTTATAGATTTCGTCTGGCCGGACACGTCTGAAATGCCAATTTGATCCTGGTCTTTTGGCGGCTTTTTGTCTTTGCGTCACTGAGCTAATATAACGAGACATCATTCTCTTTTTTGAGGACTGTGTTTGGTTATATTACCGACTTACTCTTCCATTGAGCTATCGTTGGGGATAGTACAGAATGCTCGGTCCCTTAATCTCCCATGTCGCACCAGTCTTACTCAATAAATGCCTCTTCAACTTGTGATCACTCTTGGACTAATTTCCGCAATATCATGATACGGCGGAGGCTGTGAGTGCCCGCACCGTTCAGCCGCCCGCCAGTATATTTACGCAAATATTAATACTGTTTTAATAAAATACTTGCCACTCGTAGCCTCTCGGAGCCTGAGTGGGAAGCAGATATACTTAATAATACTCCGGCGCCAGGAGCCCGATATATGTCTTCCGCTTTTGTATCTCTTTGATACCACTTCCATTCTATCTCTATCTGTATTGTAGTACTGTTCCCTCGCCTCGCCCATAGACCTGTGAAGTCACGTTTTGTGGGGACTCAGGATGTGCATTGAATGATCAAGTAGGCGGCACGATTTGAACGGTACTGTTGTATTCCATCTTTGACCAGTTACTTGTAATCGGTCAGAGTCACCTTTAGGCAAATCGCCCTTGGCTCGTAGCAATCTACCTCTCAGTCGCTCTTAGAAAAGTTTCTTCTCTTGTGTCTAGGATAGCCGTCCGAAAGCAAATAAAAATTCAAAAGAAGAAATGCGATTGCAAAATGGATGAAAGAGTAAGCTGCATAGAGGAGTGCTGCCAAGTCTTTTAAGCGTGGCGGGGGAGTCACAAATACATGAAACAAATGAATCAGGAGCCCTCCCGCGATAGACACCTAAAAGATACATAGAGCCTTCATACCAAGCCGAAAACGAACGAACCTGAAATAGTGCACCAACACGTAGAGGCATTTTCAAGCCAGAAGCCTATAGGAAATAAGCTTAGTAGCGATAGCGCAGTATGTGAAGTCTGACATGAAAACTCGCGGGGCTTGAGTAATGAATGGCAACACTGAAAACTGCGAGATCATGCTAGCATGTTGGAGAAACAAGCGATGCGATCAGGACCCAAAAACAGCACTTGGCATGCGATGTATGGAATCTATACACAAGACCAGATCCAGGTGTTAACGGTAGTAAACAAGTCCTGATACCAATAATTGGTCGCGCAACAGAAGAGGAAACATGCTGCAAAAAGCAAAGTGACTTGTGCCAACAAATGTTCAAAAGGTTAACATTACCTGAACGCACTCACAAGCCCGGCCCACACAACCAAAAGAGGGTTGTTAAAGCACAGAAGACATATAGGCAGTAGGGGGAAAAGAATGCTCTTTTCGTGCACTTGAACAGAGAATAAAAAAAAAGCCAAGGAAGAAATTCCCAAATGGCAAAGAAATCGATTCGGCGTAGGATAGCGCAGAAGAGCCACACCACCCTGCATGAATTACAGTGCGATAGGTTACCAACAGCACCACCACACCGGAAGGAAGCCCAGGGCAGTCAAGGAGATGCTAGGGGACATGCAGCAGAAGTTGGAAGGAGAAGTAGCAGCCAACTTGTAACCTGGCTAAGACGAGCTTGTTCATTTCGAATTTGTGCCATTTGACAAGGACATTTGAAACACACCAAAAGCTAGCTACCTTGTCCTCAAATAAACCTAATCGCGAAGGAGTGAGGTTGTTTAGAACTGCTATGGAGGAGTGCGTACCTCTGCTCACAGGAAATATACGATGCAAAACTTGCATAATGCCCTAGACAATCGGTAAGGACGACCACTCGTCAGATTGTCATAATTGGATTAGTCGCCATTAAATTACCGAGGGAAAGAACGGAAGAAACCACAGCAGCATGTTGAAGATTGTGAATGAACCAAGAAGGATCAGCCATACCAGCCTAGCAATCGGCACGGTATCGGCACGGCATAGTCACGACGGAGGGACCAGCGAGCCTTCCAAGTAGACTCTGCATGTGCACGACCCAGAAGGTAGAAAAACAAGGCAGGTGAGAAATATAGGCTCATTTGTTTGAAGGCCATTGCTGCAATGAATAGACTGCAGCCCACCAGCATGCTTCTGTACAGGAGGATCCGGGTGTATGTGAACAAGTGGAAACAAGTTCAAGGACCTGCTCGGCCAGAACGCGGACGGTGCCTGTGGAGACATAACCAGACAGAACGCAAAGAGGGATAGTCCCAAAGCCACACAGTTATACCTAGCCGAAACATATTACAAGAATAGGTAATTTGAAGTCCGAGATCACTTACTGGAAGTGTCCATGATCGATCAGCACAAATGCTGGCTGAGTCAATATCAACAGCGCTGCCCACAGCTAACAAATATATATTCATATCACACAGGTCCTCCAAGCTGTCTCAAACCCTTGCGTTGGTTGATTTGTCCACAGTAAACATGAAGATCGCAGGCGCGAATACAAGGAAGTCGCAGCACAGCACTGTTCCTCGCATGAAGAGTTTCGAGGAGGGTGTTTCGAACCCCCTGCTTTTGTGAAGCTCCACTAAATCTGGCTCCACTAGTAAAGCCCTGCAAGCGTCCACACCAAATCTCAGAGCTGAAACTAAACAAGCCATCAGAAATGCTGGTACATGTAGCCAAACAAACAGCTGACGTAGGCAGTCAGCGGTGGATAGTCCTGCACATCCAGCCATGCAGGAGCAAGGAGGGAGGACAGAGTTGTGCGCTACCAGGCCCCAATAGAGGAGGTCGTTATCTGGCGTGTTGTGATACCTACGACGCAAGCATCTGCCTATCTTGAAGTTCCTAGTTCTTAAGTACAACGAGCAATGACTTCAAGTGTTTCGATCTCAGCAAATGCTGTTTGCTGTTGCTTGCGCAGTGGCTCGTTTGAAAGCCCTCGTCAAGAGCTTCCTAATGAGCTAAGATACAGATTCTGGACACCAGTATTGACTGAGAACGAAGCGCTGGAAGTCATTGCTTATTGCACTTAAGAACTAGGAACTTCTCTTTGTGAACGCATATGGCCTTCTCCTATCTCATCCTCTCCTGCTTGCGCGAATACTGCACACCACTGGGAGAGCGGTAGATTGACAGTGACTTCCATCCAGTGGCGCTGCGCCTCAAAGTCGCCGTACATGGGAGGGTTGCCCATTCCAGAGTAGCCAAACGTGGAGACGCAATAGCGCAGCAGGAATGCAAACAAAAGCACCACCAGCGAGGACTGCCAGCGCTGCGCACGGCAGGGTGCCTCGATTCGCAGTCCCAAGGTGGCACCCAGCGCTTGTAAATCAGCACCAATCATTTCGCGCGCAGCCACCTACATGATGCATACAAACATGCATACATGAATACATGAATACATACAAACCATACATACATACCATACATACATACCATACATACATGCATGTGACAGTACTTTACAGTCATTATATTTTGACTCGACCTAGTAGTAGTAGCAGCAGCAGCAGCAGCAGCAGCAGCAGTAGTAGTAGTAGTAGTAGTAGTAGTAGTAGTAGTAGTAGTAGTAGTAGTAGTAGTAGTAGTAGTAGTAGTAATAGTAGTAGTAATAGTAGTAGTAGTAATATTAGTAGTAGCAGTAGTAGTAGTAGTAATAGTAGTGTAGTAGTAGTGTAGTAGTAGTAGTAGCAGCAGCAGCAGCAGCAGCAGCAGTAGTAGTAGTAGTAGTAGTAGTAGTAGTAGTAGTAGTAGTAGTAGGTAGTTAGTAGTAGTAGTAGTAGTAGTAGTAGTAGTAGTAGTAGTAGCAGTAGTAGTAGTAGTATAGTAGTAGTAAAAGTAGTAGTAGGAGTAGCAGTAGTAGTAGTAGTAAAAGTAGTAGTAGTAGTAGTAGTAGTAGTAGTAGTAGTAGTAGTAGTAGTAGTGGTAGTAGTTAGTTAAATCAAAAAAACCTCGTGTTTTGCGATTTGTGTAATACGTTCTGCTCTCCACTCTTATGTTGAAGCTGTAATTCGGGTTAAAACATAAACTTAACGCGGTTATGATAGCAAACTCTGCATCATTATCGGGTTATTTTTATCGTTTTTCCCGTTAACTGGGTTATCTTTATCGTTTTTCCCGTTAACTGAATAAGAAAAAACAGTTACCCTTTTAGCCTAGCCTAGTAGTAGTAGTAGTAGTAGTAGTAGTAGTAGTAGTAGTAGTAGTAGTAGTAGGGCGTGGACACCTTATCATCAGATGATACCTGAGTGTGGGACAAGTTAGGCGTTGATCACATCCTAAGCCAGAGTGTGGCTAACCAAACCCCCTTGGGGAGTCACCTCGTGTCTTCCAGCTTTTGTGAGTGCCGCCGTTATATATACAACTGACTAGGATTATAATACCCTTAACGTATATATATACATATATATAAATATATATATATATATATATTATATATGTATATATATTTATAATAAACATATATACATATATATGTATATATATATAATATATATATATATAATTATATTATATCTATACATATTTACATCCACTTTTTTTTTTTTTTTTTTTTTTCTATTACTATTATTAACTTCATGTATATATATGTATATGTGCATATATATATATATTATATTATATTTTTTATATACATATATATTACCTTTTATGTCATTTCATTTTTACTTTATTTTCTTCTTTATTTTATTTCTATTTTAATTTAACACTTTTAATTTATTTTTATTTTATTTTAATACTTTGAATAATTTAATTTTTATTATTAATAATTTGAGAAATAGGTCACCATCTTGTTAGATCAATAGCTCTTGAGCTAACGATTTGTATGGATGACCAGAAATTAAATTAACTTCATTAAATCGAAGGCCTAGGCCTAGTAGTAGTAGTAGTAGTAGTAGTAGTAGTAGTAGTAGTAGTAGTAGTAGTAGTAGTAGTAGGCCTAGTAGTAGTAGTAGTAGTAGTAGTAGTAGTAGTAGTAGTAGTAGTAGTAGTAGTAGTAGTAGTAGTAGTAGTAGTAGTAGGTCACCATCTAGTTAAATCAATAGCTCTTGAGCTAACGATTTGTATGGATGATCAGAAGTTAAATTTAACTTCATTAAATGGAAGGCCTAGGCCTAGTAGTAGAGGTAGTAGTAGTAGTAGTAGTAGTAGTAGTAGTAGTAGTAGTAGTAGTAGTAGTAGTAGTAGTAGTAGTAGTAGTAGTAGTAATAGTAGTAGTAGTAGTAGTAGTAGTAGTAGTAGTAGTAGTAGTAGTAGTAGCAGTAGTAGTAGTAGTAGTAGTATTAGTAGTAGTAGTAGTAGTAGTAGTAGTAGTAGTAGTAGTAGTAGTAGTAATTCGGGTTGAAACATAAATTCAACGCGGTTATGATTGCAAACACTGCATCATTATCGGGTTATTTTTATCGTTTTTCCCGTTGGCTGAAGAAGGAAAAACAGTTACCACTACTAGCCTAGCCTAGTAGTAGTAGAAGTAGTAAGTTAAGTTAAATTAACTTCATTAAATCGAAGGCCTAGTAGTAGTAGTAGTAGTAGTAGTAGTAGTAGTAGTAGTTAGTAGTAGTAGTAGTAGTAGTAGTAGTAGTAGTAGTAGTAGTAGTAGTAGCAGCAGCAGCAGCAGCAGCAGCAGCAGCAGTAGTAGTAGTAGTAGTAGTAGTAGTAGTAGTAGTAGTAGTAGTAGTAGTAGTAGTAGATTAAGAAAGCTAAGAAAGCGTACATGACTGCCCTGATGGAAAGATTACGTCACGATCCGAAAAAACGTATGAATGCGTTGAGAAAGCTGATCACACAGACACAGGGTCTGAAGACGTCGCCCACCCAGCTCCGCATAGATGACAAGGTAATCACCGACCCCAAAGGTATTGCCAATGCACTCAACAAACACTACACGACGGTCGGCTCCCAGGTCAGTGCCCAAATCCCCCAAGAACATAAAGTCAGAGAAGAGGAAATAGACCTAACACAGAAACAAATGCCTACCTTTACACTCAAACGCATCCGAATGATGTAGTCGAGACACTGAAAGCAATAAACAGAAACAAAGCAGAAGATATAAACAAAATAAAGCCAGCCATAATGCAAGACCTTACAGAATACATTGCCCCGATATTAACCAAGCTCTTTAATAAAGCTATAGAACATAACCAATACCCAGATGCACTAAAAATAACTAAAGTTATTGAGATATATAAAGCTAAAGATAGAACGCTGCCTGAGAACTACAGACCTATCTCGCTACTGCCGATCATCGCCAAGGTCTTTGACACTATACTCAACAAGCAACTGATGACCCACCTTACCAGGTACGACATCCTCTCCCGAACTCAATATGCTTTCCGACCACATTCGAACACGACAATCACCACACAAACCATCCTAAACCACATCCAAAACCTCAAAGGCCCAGGACGGTATGTACTTGCTCTATTTATCGACCTATCGAAAGCTTATGACACCATCGATCATGAAACACTCATCCATAAATTACGAAATAATATAAATTTCAGCGATAACACCACTACCTTTTTCAAATCATACCTCACAAAACGATACCAAACCGTATTTACCCAATATGCTCGTTCCTACCCACGCAAGATCACACATGGGATCCCGCAAGGTAGCACACTCTCAACAACGCTCTTCATTCTATACATCAACGATGTTATACTCTCACTAACACACGGGAGAGTCTTTGCATATGCAGATGACACCACACTCATCATTGCTGCTAAGAATAAAGAGCAACTCCAAGAACAAGCACAAACTGATACAACTAACCTTGTCCGCTACCTCCACAGACATAACCTAGTACCCAACCCCACCAAAACCACCTACACCATTTTCCACAAGCATGAACAGAAGGTGCAGCTTGACTTGACTATCGACGGCAAGAGGCTCCAACAAGAACGAAAGGTACAAGTATTGGGTACAATCATCCAAAGGAACCTATCCTTCCGTGAACATATACAATCTATTGTCGTCCGTCTTCAACCCTTTGTCCAAATGTTTCGCTATGTGAACAGCCTTCTCCCCACCCATATCCTCCTCCAACTCTACTATGCACATGTATACCCCCTACTTATGTATGGTATCTCTATATGGGGATCTGATAAATACAACACCATTATACATCCACTTATCATCATCCAAAAACGCATAGTCCGTCTGATCTGCCTCAAATCATGGAGAACACCTACCAAACCACTTTTTGCCAAACTACGCCTACTCAACATACTTAACATGTATAAATATAGCGTATGCATGGATGCACACTCCCTTATTTACCCAGCCTTCAAGGCTTTTCTTCCCCTCCATTAAAACAACATCCGACCAATCACAGCTGTTCATAACTACAACACTAGGTGATCATCAAGGAAACACATATACAACGACTCTAAGACTGGTCAGTACAGCAGAGCAGCACAAGCACAATGGGATAAGCTACCAGGACATCTGAGAGATATCTCTTACAAAGCTGAATTCAAAACTGAACTCAAAGCGTATCTCTTACAGCTGCAGCAATCATGACACTGCCTACGGGCCTAAGGAGGGCGTTGGACACCTCATCATCAGATGATACCTGAGTGTGGGACAAGTTCAGCGTTGATCACATCCTAAGCCGGAGTGTGGTTGGCCAAACCCCCTTAGGGAGACGCCTCGTGTCTTCCAGCTTTTGTGAGCCACCGTTATATATACAACTGACTAGGACTTTAATACCCTCAACGTATATATATATATTATATTTATAATTTTTTTTATTTTTTTTTATTAACCCCATATATATGTATATGTAATATATATAATATTACCTTTATGTTATTTGATTTTTACTTTTACTTTTCTCCTTTATTTCTTATTTTACTCTATCTTATTTTATTTTAATACTCTATCTTATTTTATTTTATTTTAATACTCAATCTATTTTTATTTTGTTTTTATTCTAATATTTTTATTTATTTTTTAATAATTTAATATTCATTACTATTAATAATTTGAGAAGTAGGTCACCATCTAGTTAAATCAATAGCTCTTGAGCTAACGATTTGTATGGATGACCAGAAGTTAAGTTAAATTAACTTCATTAAATCGAAGGCCTAGGCCTAGTAGTAGTAGTAGTAGTAGTAGTAGTAGTAGTAGTAGTAGTAGTGTAGTAGTAGTAGTAGTAGTAGTAGTAGTAGTAGTAGTAGTAGTAGTAGTAGTAGTAGTAGTAGTAGTAGTAGTAGTAGTAGTAGTAGTAGTAGTAGTAGTTCTGCTCTCCACGATTATGGTGAAGCTGTAATTCGGGTTAAAACATAAATTTAACGCGGTTATGATTGCAAACACTGCATCATTATCGGGTTATTTTTATCGTTTTTCCCGTTGGCTGAATAAGACAAAACAGTTACCCTTCCTAGCCTAGCATCTTTAAGCCCCAGGTTCGATTCTCGAACCCTGTCGGAATTTTTCCTAATTGAAAATTTAGGGTTGCAACTTTCCGGCAAAACAGTGGATCAGGATTACCTAGTTAAATCAAAAAAGCCTTGTGTTTTGCGATTTGTGTAATACGTTCTGCTCTCCACTCTTATGGTGAAGCTGTAATTCGGGTTAAAACATAAATTTAACGCGGTTATGATTGCAAACACTGCATCATTATCGGGTTATTTTTATCGTTTTTCCCGTTGGCTGAATAAGACAAAACAGTTACCCTTCCTAGCCTAGTCTAGTAGTAGTAGTAGTAGTAGAAGTAGTAGTAGTAGTAGTAGTAGTAGTAGTAGTAGCAGGATTACCTAGTTAAATCAAAAAAACCTCGTGTTTTGCGATTTGTGTAATACGTTCTGCTCTCCACTCTTATGTTGAAGCTGTAATTCGGGTTAAAACATAAACTTAACGCGGTTATGATTGCAAACACTGCATCATTATCGGGTTATTTTTATCGTTTTTCCCGTTGGCTGAATAAGAAAAAACAGTTACCCTTACTAGCCTAGCCTAGTAGCAGTAGTAGTAGTAGTAGTAGTAGTAGTAGTAGTAGTAGTAGTAGTAGTAGTAGTAGTAGTGGTAGTAGTAGTAGTAGTAGTAGTAGTAGTAGTAGTAGTAGTAGTAGTAGTAGTAGTAGTAGCAGTTACCCTTACTAGCCTAGCATCTTTAAGCCCCAGGTTCGATTCTCGAACCCTGTCGGAATTTTTCCCAATGGAAAAATTAGGGTTGCAACTTTCCGGCAAAACAGTG
The DNA here is from genome assembly GCA_019918135.1 of Paulinella micropora. Lineage (NCBI taxonomy): Eukaryota > Cercozoa > Imbricatea > Euglyphida > Paulinellidae > Paulinella > Paulinella micropora. Next base: position 15,742 of record WBZZ01005188.1, read on the forward strand.
GATCAGGATTACCTAGTTAAATCAAAAAAGCCTCGTGTTTTGCGATTTGTGTAATACGTTCTGCTCTCCACTCTTATGGTGAAGCTGTAATTCGGGTTAAAACATAAATTTAACGCGGTGTTTGATTGCATCATTATCGGGTTATTTTTATCGTTTTTCCCGTTGGCTGAATAAGAAAAAACAGTTACCCTTACTAGCCTAGCCTAGTAGTAGTAGTAGTAGTAGTAGTAGTAGAAGTAGTAGTAGAAGTAGTAGTAGTAGTAGTAGTAGTAGTAGTAGTAGTAGTAGTAGAGTAGTAGTAGTAGTAGTAGTAGTAGTAGTAGTAGTAGTAGTAGTAGTAGTAGCAAACCCCCTTAGGGAACCTCGTGTCTACCAGCTTTTGCGAGTGCCACCGTTATATATAGTACTGAGTGAGAATATAACACTTTCAACATATATATATATATATACATATATATATATATATATGTATATATATAATATATATAGTACTGAGTGAGAATATAACTCTTTCAACATATATATACATATATATATATATTATATTATATAATACTATATATTATATATTTTATCTACATACATATATTTCCGTTTTTTTTTTTTTTTTTTTTTTTTTTTTTTTTTTTTTTTTTTTTGTCTCGTTCCTCACTGAACTAGAACTTTACTTTGACTTCATAACAGATTAAGCTAATATATATATATATATATAATATATATATATATAGATATATATATATATATATATTATATATATATACATATATATACACATATATATATATTGTTAATTCCATATATATTTATTATTGTTATTACTATTTATTATTATTATTATTGTTATTATTATTATTATTATTATTATTATTATTATTATTATTATTATTATTATTATTTTATTTTATTTTAATACTTTTAATCTAAGTCATTTTATTTTAATACTTTAATATTTTGATAATTTCTCATTATCTTTAATAACTTGAGACGTAGGTCACCATCTAGTTAAATCAATAGCTCTTGAGCTTACGATTTGTATGGATCGACCAGAGGTTAAATTGTTAACTTCATTAAACCGAAGGCCTAGGCCTAGTAGTAGTAGTAGTAGTAGTAGTAGTAGTAGTAGTATTATATATATTTCCGTTTTTTTTTTTTTTTTTTTTTTTTTTTTTTTTTTTTTTTTTTTTTCCTCGTTCCTCACTGAACTAGAACTTTACTTTGACTTCATAAAAGATTAATCTAATATATATATATATATATATATATATATATATATATATATATATATTAATATATATATGTATATACATATATATATATTTGTTAATTCCATATATATTTATTATTATTGTTATTACTATTTTATTATTATTATTATTATTATTATTATTATTATTATTATTATTATTATTATTATTATTATTTTATTTTCATATTTTTAATCTAAGTCATTTTATTTTAATACTTTAATATTTTGATAATTTCTCATTACCTTTAATAACTTGAGACGTAGGTCACCATCTAGTTAAATCAATAGCTCTTGAGCTAACGATTTGTATGGATCGACCAGAGGTTAAATTGTTAACTTCATTAAACCGAAGGCCTAGGCCTAGTAGTAGTAGTAGTAGTAGTAGTAGTAGTAGTAACACTTTCAACATATATATATATAAATATATATATTATATATATTTATGTATATATATAATATATAGTACTGAGTGAGAATATAACTCTTTCAACATATATACATATATATATATAT
>WBZZ01005188.1:70000-90000 GCA_019918135.1 Paulinella micropora
CTTGAATGTCCACAGTAATAACATCTTTGTCCCCTGCCACTCCTGTCGTCTTAAGAAGATTGTATTAATATTATCATCGACTTGAAAAAGGAACGCAAGTAAAGTCTGCTAGCGGTCTCAGTTACGTATTCATAGGTGTAGTAATGAGCGGCATCAAGTAATATTCGTTAAATTCTTTTTTTTTCCCACTTTTGTTTAAATTTATTGAGTTAGCGATCAATAATTAATACTACTATGAGCAGGAAAAATGAATAATTAATACTACTATGAGCATGAAAAAAATCAAAGTCAAATTTTAGCATGGTCCGTTCAGTATTGAATATTAATTTTTGTTTTCTTTACAAATAGTACTTCTTATTAAATCACGTTCTTCGTACTTTAGGGACTTGACTTGAAAAAATTACACTGCCACTCGTAGGGATAAGTGGAAACTTCACTTCAAAAAATTCAAGTTAATTTATTAATATCATGAGTCATCTTGAATAAGTTTTCATTATTACTTACATATATTACTGATTAAATAGTATTTTCCAGCTTATTATTAATATTAGTATTAATAGCTAAAATTACTACTATATGATCAAATTGTAAATAATCAGCAGTGAATAAACGATAGTTCTCATCTGTCTGCTCGGATTATGAAAAAAAAAATAGTATTAACTAGTATCGGCCGGGATTTTTGAACTAGTCATTTCGGAAATTAGCAGTTGGAAAAAGTTCTAGCCTAGTACTGTTTGAATTTAAATCAGTTTAAATTTTGAAATTTGACTCACCTGATTTCGTGACCTTTTCAAATTTATTAGATAAACATATAACTAAAATATCATGATACCAAATAGCCTCCGCATGTCCTGTTAGATCTATTGATATAATTAACCGGATAGTCAGTATGTGCCTGCATATGTAATGCGTGTCGTTAGAGCCATTACGTATGTCCTGCCTAGTGTATACTCGGGCCGTCCCTTGGCGCCCTTTTCTCAATAAAGTATCTACTGTAGGACACAGCAAGTATCTACTGTATTACTGGGTACATTCAAATGTCAAACTCAGCCATCGAATGAGTTAAGGGCCAGATTTCAGATTAGCGGTCAGATTTCGAATTATTGGTCAGCATGCAAAGTAGTTCAATTTAACGGCTATATACGTCCGCAAAATCTGCATTATTTTTGCGAAATGTTACCGTTAAATTAAACTAATTTAAATTCTGGCCGCTAATCTAAAATTTGACCGCTAATATGAAATCTGACCCTTAACTCAAATTTTATGGCTGAGTTTGACACTTGAATGTACCCAGTAATAGGATACAGCAAGTATACTCTGCAGATTATCAAGTTAGTCTCACAGGTTATAGAGCCTTGTAGCGTGAACGTTAGGTCTAGTAGACTTTCTTCACTTATTACGTACTATCGGGGCGTGCGGAAGGCTGCCACCGAAAATAAAAACAGGTGTACGTGCGGAAGGCCGTCACCAAATATTCAAATCTGGTGTGTGTGCGGAAGGCTACCACCAGTCTGGTGTGTGTGTGGAAGGCTAACACCAGTTAAACTAAGTGGACTGTGCGGAAGGCTGCCACCTAGTCGCTAGTATAACTAACCATTTCCTAACTCCATCTCGCTTCTCTACCTACAGAGAAAGCAACATTGGTAGTCGAGCCTCCCTCCTACCTTTCGCCCTTGGTACGCCCGAACAATATGGCGTATCAAGGTTCTGACTTAGTAAAAATGAGGCTAGACCCTCCAAAGTTCAATCATGGAAAAGAATGGGGAGTTGTTTGACTACACCTTAAAGTTTACATCAGTTATAGGTGTCACACACCCAGAAATCCTTTCCATAATTCCGGGCTTTGAGACTCATCCCTTAGCCAAACCCATACAACTACCTGCACGACCTGAATCCCCTTCAGATGCACCCTTCAAATCACCTACAATGGAAGAGGGATATGTATGTATGTATGTATATATGTATGTCTGTTTCATATGCGCAGGTGTATCTGTGTAGATGAGAGAATATAAATATATATATATATATATATATGTATATATGTGTATATATATATATATTCATAAGGTTTGAAGAGGACCAGGAAAAGCTATACCATTCTCACCCTAAGAAGGTTAGTGAGGTGAGTTGCTGGCTAGCTGACTATCTCACGACTATCAAAACACAGGAGAAGACGATGGGAGTGATACCAGAGATGATAAAGACAGGCATGATCATGAAGAAATTAAAACACCTACCTGTCTATCAAGCCTACTATCGTAACACTTGGTGTCCTCTCTTACCTACTCACAGGCCGAAGCTGCCTGGATTTATCAAGGTAGTAGAGCAGCTAGCTCAGAGCAACGCATCAGAAACTAGAATGCGTAAACTCTATGGATCTGGTAGCTCTAAGAGCGACCCTATCACTACACATTAGCAGGAATAGCTCAGGGCAAGAAGAAGAGCAAGTCATCACAGGCTTATGGTGAGGGGGAGGACAGTATTTGTTGGAACTGTCTGTCCCCTGACCATAAGATTGCTTTCTGTCTAGTCAGGTGTCAACTCAAGGACTGTCCCAAGGACGGGCATGGTCCCTTGAAATGCCCCATAAGAAGGAGAACTAGGGTCTCTGAGAAGTTGCGTGGGAAGGAGAAGAGAGAGGACAGTCAGAGTGAGAAGACAGACAGACGCAAGAAGAAAGAAGAAGGAGGAGCAAAGAAGAAAAAGAAGGAAGGTAGCAGAGGAGAGGGACGAAAGCTGAAAGCAGCAGACTTCATTAAAAAGAAGAAAATGATCAGCTTAAACAACGCTGAATCATCCGACTCCTCTAACTCACCCTCTCACTCTGAAAGTGAAGACGAAGATGAACCCCCAACTAACCAATCTCCTTCTGAGTCTGAAGAAGATTCAGAAGTGGATGGTGAGTTGGGGATTCACCACATGGCCATTATAATGATGGGGAGAGTAAGAGAAGATTATAGTGGTATGTATGTCGAGGAAGATGACACCCCACTCTCAACTAACACCCTAAAAGATGACAGTGGTAATAATGAGCATCGAGGAAGACAACCCCTCACCTTCAAACAACACCTCCATGCCATTTTTATCTTACGCATCTAAGCCACCTGGCGCAAGAAGTAGAGGGGGAGGAGGTGTTGAGGGTGGTGTGCGTAGAGGAGAGCAGAAAGGACATGCATCATCTACACAAAACGACTCCACACACACTCGCCCCACTATTCCACCCCTTCACGAGAATAAGTTTTTGACCACCCTTGATATGGCTGGCGACCCAACTCCCCTAAACCAAATCATACCTTTGGAAGGGAATTTGGCCCTCAGACGTACAAGGGTAGGGTACGTAAAATTACTCGTGAAAAAATACAACCCAGTCACGTTACGAGAAATAGGTGGCCCACCCCTCAACCTCCACGGTAGACCAGTACGTACAGTTGACTGTCATGTCACAAGCAGTAAGCAGTGTTAGGCGACAGTACCAAATACAGGAGCTAGGTGTTCGTGGAGACTGGGAGCGGCGATGAAGGGGGTGCAGGGTGGGAAGTGTGCTTCTAGACTGATAGACCATGACTTTTGCTCGCTTCATGTTGATCAAGAAAGGAAGAGAGGGGAGATATTGAGCAAGTACAGGGAAAAACTGAACCTAGGATTGCTTTCCCCCCATGATGCTATGTATTACGAACCCGCCACTTTGTTAACACACACCACTTTGTGGAAAGCAAGCACCAACCCTGCTCAATCCAACAACGCAACTACATCTCTTCGCACACCTACTACTAGTACTACTACTACTACTACTACTACTACTACTACTACTACTACCACTACCACTATTACATCCATAGAGGGAGTGGGAGAAATAGGGGAAGGAGTAGGGGGAGTAGGAGCAGGGGGAGTAGCAGGGGGAGTAGGAGAAGTAGGAGTAGGGGGAGTAGGAGTAGGAGCAGGGGGACCAGTAGAGGGGAGATTGTCTGTACCTACTTTGTCTGTACCAACTTTGACCCACACTTCGTCTTCTCAACCTACCACTGCACTATCTAATACATCCTCATCACTTTTATTTCGACCCCCTGAGGTCATGGAAGAAGGAGAGCCAGGTAGAGCTGAGGATAGCAACGTTTGGGTAAGAGACGGAAAGCGGGTGTTAAAAGGTGGAGGACTACCCCCCATCGAAGAAATACAACGCTTGGTTACTGCTCTCAATCAGAGGCTTAAGAGTAGAACAGTGACAGACGGGTTGATTACGAGCCAGGAGGGGGAATATGATGAATTCTATACAGAATTATATTACGCCATGCATGATTGCGTCCTTACCCTTGCTACCAAACACAACAACCTGTTTGCACGAGGCATCGTTTCATCTTTCCCTTACATAGTAAAGGAGGTAGAGGATCTCGAGGATGTGTTGGGTGGAGTGACACCTTTAGAAGAAGACCAACCCCAAAGCCCATCAGACACAGACACCACCACTTCATCCCCCGAACAAGACAAACCACACTCTGAATGCTCTATCATGTTGATGGACAATAACTCTGACCACAGAACTGACAGCAACAATATAGTGTGGGTAGACGACAGTGGTGCAAGCGAAACACAGTCCCCAGATAGGTCTACGTTTGTCAGTCTTAAGAGGGCTCCACAGAAATTCCGCATAGCAAAAGGAAGCATTAGAACCGAGCACAAAGGGAAAATTTTAATGCATCTATCGGGAGCTCATGGGGAAGAAGTCAATGTCCTTGATGCCCACACTACCTACAACCCGCACCTAAAATACGGGTTAGTGGCTACTTCAGCATGGGTTCGTAAGGGTTTTGCCGTCATACACCAAAACAATCAAGTGATAGTGCTCAGAAAGCCCATTCTTGTTACGGAAGACCAAATCGTGGCCAGAGGGAGAGCACTCCCAAACCACTTGACGGTGTTTGATGCCCCGGGCACCCCACCTCTCAATCCTAACGAGTGGTGTGAGCCCACAGGTCCCTCTACTACTACGCCCTCCGTTACAAGTGAGACCCCCAAGCCCGACGATGATGACAGTGTCACGTCGGACTCGGGGGGACAAGCTTGACAACCCACCTCTCATCTTTCTCAGAAAACCAACCCACCTACATACCATGACGTATACTGCTTGTTGTCACCGTGTATTTTGTGGTTGGCGATGTGACGTACCTAATACATACGTACCCTACTCTACTGAAATAGATCATGAGAAAGATGAGAGGGCTGAGAGTAAGGGAGATAAAGCGATAGGTAGTAAAGCTTTATGTCCTGTCGTTCGTCCTCACTATCATGAAAACATACATGCCACTGTGTTCCATCGTATGTGTAAGCACAGAGGGGTAAACGCCATGGAGCGAACGGCTAACTATATGGGAGTAAAGATAGTGGGGAGGGAGTGGAGGGGACGAGTAATGAGATGCGAGTGGTGCTTAAAGAATAAGATAAAGAGAGTGCCCCATTTCAAAGACAACCACCATGCGGTAGAACGCCACCCTGGGGTCCACATATCAATGGATGCTCAGCGTTGGTGGAATACCTTATCGTGGGACGGGAAAAAGTACAAGTTCACCGTCAAATGTCTTGCATCTGGGTTTGAGTTAGACTATATTATTTGAGACATAAGAATGAGTTTTTCGCGTGCTTCCTTAAAAGCCGTTGCCTTATTCGAACGGCATACAGGAAGAAAAGTGAAATTCTTGACTTGTGACCAGGAATAATATGGTAAGTACAAGGAGTTTCAGATTTGGATTGAAAAATCAACCAGTCCTCCTTGAGGCTCCGACGGGGGAGAAACAGGCGGTTGCTAAAATAGAACGAGCCCACCAGACGTGCGGCGGACCCGCAAGTGCGGTTCTCAGCGACGCCGATCTTCCTGAGTCCATGTGGACTGAGACGGAGAAAGCTTCCACTTATTTTGGCAACCTCTTACCTCTTGCCCGCGGCCCTTTTAAGGGGAAATCTCCTTATGAAGTTGTTCATAAGAGAAAACCCCTTTTGCGTCATTTGCGCCCCATTGGATGTTTGGCGTACATGAAAGTAGACGCAAAGAGGGGAAAGGTGAGAGGGGGAGGAAAGTTTTATTTCTCGGGTATGAAAGAAACAACGGGTATTATCGCGTATACGATCCGGTTGCGAGGAAAATATTCGGTAATGTCCGTGATGTTATCTTTGACGTTTGGAGACTGGGGAAGAGGGGGGCATCTAAGTCTCTCGAAAGAGATGATGTTGAGGGTGAGATGTTCTCTGCTAATTGGCAACAGCCCCCCCCCCCTCCCCTATCGCAACAAATGACCCCAGAAGATCAAGGAACCGTTTCAGGGGAGGACCCGGGAGGAGAGATTCCGGCAGGGGGAGTTAGTTCCCCGGTAGGAAATCCCCCTCCCGCTCCGACCCTCACTCTGGAATCCCCCCCTGATGAGTCACTCCACACTCCGCAAACTGACGAGGATAGCGAGGCAGAAGAGGGACCGGTGTTCGTGAGCACGAGCCCGCCCCCCTTAGAGCTTCCGAGTCCCAAAGTTGCTCAGCCGAGTGATGAGCAGGGGGAGATAAAGAAAGCAAGAAGGGGGCGTAAGACCAAAGAAAGACAGCGGTTGTCCGGAACGTATGTGGAAATCCCGGCAAGGGCTTTTGGGGAGCAGTGGGCTAGATTAATTAAAGGGTATAAATGGGAGATGGCGATACAACGGGGGACAGCAACAGCCCCGTCTATTCCCGTTACCCGTAAATCTAAACGCTTTCCCGCGCATAGTGTCTTGTTTGATGACGGCGTTACGGATAAGATATTAGACACAGAAATCGTCAAATATGCCAAAGCCCCGCAACAGTCGGAACCTATACCCGAATCGCGTGAGCAAAAAGCCACAACCGCACCACCACCCTTGTCGAGCAACAAAAATCCGGATTCGGACCTCAATACTAACGATCCCGGGATTGAGGTCACCTCAGAATTTGCGTTTGTCGAGGGGGAGAGGGAGAGGGTAGAGGTGCAGAGAGCGACACATAAAACGGGATGGAGATCACACGAACAGGCGGAAATTTCAAGTGAAAATATTACCACTGGAAAGAGGACGAGGGCTCATGTCGCGGTATCTGCCCGGAAGGAAAATCGGGCGGAGTATTGTCTCGTGAGTGAGAAATTCCCGGAATTCCCAGTAGTACAAAAACCAAAAGACCGTAAAGCTAGACAGAAGGAATTCGAACAGCTCAAAGAACTAAAAGCGTTTGTTTGGCGAAAAGTGAGCGAAGCGAAAATGTCGGGCACACCAATCATTCCTATAAAATGGATAGATACGGTAAAACAACAAGGTACTGCGGATGAATTCCACAAAGCCCTGATAACCCTAAGAGGGGACCTCCTGAAAGCTTACGCTCAGTTCAACCCCAAAAAGGCTTACTTTCCCACAGCCCAGCACAGAACCATTTTGCTCATGGTAGCCTATGCAGCCTTTTTCGGAATAGACTTATGGCTGATTGATTTCACGACCGCTTATCTGCACGCGAATCTCCCATATGACATATATGTCAAACCGCCGGCCGAATTTCAGACTGCGGACTATGTCTGGCTTCTGAAGAAGGCCCTATACGGTCATCCGGAGGCAGGCCGTCTTTGGTACGACGTACTGTCTGGGGAGCTCATTACTGAACACGAATTCAAGCTCCTCACGCTAGACAGGGCCTCTTTCGTACAGCATGGGAGTAGCCCCCAAACTACCCAACTGGTATCCTTTCACGTCGATGATGGCTGCCACGCTGCATCACAAGAAAGGCACATCAAGATGGTGAAGTTGTTCGAAAAGAGAGGCTTCCGGTGCAAGGACCTAGGCAAAGCCACCGAATTCAAAAACATTCAGATCATCCAGACTGAAAAGGGGATTACTCTAGATCTGCATCAGCGTAAGTATGAGTTGTTGATCTTAGAGGAGTTGGGTTATATGAAGGAGATACCGGCTAAAACGCCATTCACTTCTGATAACCCCGCTCCCCTAAAGAAGGTCCATCGCCTATTACGCTATGATCTTAGGTGCCTGATAGGGATGCTTATCTCTTTGGCTGTCCACACTCGGCCACTCCTCATATGCCCTTTAAGTATAGCAGCTAAGTCCCAAGTCCCCAACCCGGAGATGTCTTATGCTATGGTGCACAGGATGCTCTTGTGGCTTCTGACCCCGCGAGCGCTATTTTTCAGGAGAGGAGATCGAAATTTACGGAAGTTGCTAGAAACTAATTTCTCGGTCCCTAAAACTCCGGAATCTTGGAAACCTAACCTGGAATCTTGCGCAGCGGCCAACGCAATCGATGATATCATTGGGAAACCCGCAATACCCGGAATGGACATGTTCAGCGTGCCAGTTCTCGCTAATGTAGACAGAATTATCGCGGAACAACCGATAGTCGGATTTGTAGACTCGGATTTTGCGGGGGATAAGAACTCGCAAAAATCAAGGTCCGGATACGTTTACTTATTCAATGGGACACCAATTTCGTGGTTTTCTAAACTGCAATCCGTGATAGCTCAATCTACATTAGAATCCGAGACTGTTTCAGCAAATGAGGCAGTCAGAGAACTCCTTGCATTACAACAAACTTTACGGGATAATATCGGAATAAATCTTGAAGGCCCTACTCCTCTCTTCAAAGATAACGAAGGAACGGTATTATTGTCGGAGAGAGGACTAGGGGAAGCTAGGACCAAGCACGTAGAGGTTCGGTACCACTTCTAGCGCAACTCGTGAGAGAGGGAAAGGTCAAACTATTCCGGGTCCCTACGGAGGAAAATATCGCAGATGTATTCACCAAAATACATTTTACGGTAGATAAACTCAATTACCTGGCTGGAAAAATCTCCGTTGTGCTTAGTAGGGAAAATTACGCTAAATTTAGGATAAAACCCGATCAATTCCCGTACTAGTAAGGCTTATCATCTTGAACTTTGTTTATATTCCCGGGGTATGTAATACAATAATTTTCTCGCATAATATTATTACACATATAAGTTGTAGGTGAACGAATAGACGAGTGCCGACGGACTGAGCCCGGTGGCGAGTAACCGGCCCCAGAATGATGGAATGAGCAATAAGCTCTGGCGCCGGAAAAGACATTAGTATTTCAGGTTGTCAAACTGATTTACCTATCAGTTTCTCAACTTGAAATAACTAATCGTAGATCTCGTCCCTTTTGCTCGCTCCGTTTCAACTTCTATTTCTATACACTGATATACATAAAATCTATAAGAAGCCGACATGGAGTCCGGCTGGTCGGTGAACGTGCCACACGGGAGTGTGGAACAACACGGAAGTACGTCAAACCAGCCGGATGTACCAGACAGGCCGATAATTACAGATATCGTGTCTTTGTTCATATATACATTATATTATTTTATGTTCTTTTTATACCCCTCTACGGGAAGCGCTGTAAAATTTATAAATTCACACTACCGGATAGATAAGTAATATATATAGTTCAAGTTGATCATACCTTTTGATAGATCAGTACAGATGGATACATTATCATATATCTTATTTTTATATATTATTGCTACTTACGTGATCATATATATATATATATATATCAATATTATGTGTGTATTATGACCATACCGTACTTGCGTTACATACATAATCACTGTTACTCAACATAGGATAGGGGGTGCGTAGGACCTAATCCTCTTCTCGTCGACCAGGCCTAGCTTGACTGGGGGGAGCTGCCCTGTATGTAATCTAGGTGATGCATACTTGCCCTAGCAAGCCGGGTAGCCACCATCGACATAACCTCTTAGAGAGAGTGAGGGTAAGAGTGAGTAATATTATTATGTTTTAAGTCTGTGTTTTTATAATTTTCACAGAATAGATGTATTAGGACCTACAGTTACTTTAATATTAATAATTTACTTTGATCCAGGGGGAGTGTTAGACCTATTAATATAATTAGCCGGATGAATCTTCAAAGTGAGCACAGCTCGCACGCACTAATGCACATACTTACCCTGCCCTTTACCTTGCCCTTACCCTTAAACCAAAAACAAAACCCTACACTTACTTGTACTGCAAAGCAAAGGGGCGAGCACGGTCAGTCGTGGTCTGGTATTAATAAACCACTGTTAATAAATAACTATTCTTGAACGGATAGTTAGTATGTGCCGGCATATGTAATGAGTGTCGTTAGAGCCATTACGTATGTCCGGCCTAGTGTATAATCGGGCCGTCCCTTGGCGCCCTTTTCTCAATAAAGTATTTACTGTAGTCACACAGCAAGTATACCGCAGATTACTATGATTAAGTTAGTCTCACATGTCCGGCCAATATTTCCGGCTGCGAGTGAGTTCCATGCCAGTGAATGATTACGAATCATGTCCATAGTCACGAGTCAGTCTCATTTCGGAAATTAGCAGTTGGAAGAAGTTCTAGTTTGAATTCAAATTTGAATATTGACGCTTGAGCTTTTAAATCTTTTAAGATAAATTGTGGACATCACCCCCCCCAAATCATCCGGTAAAAAACTCATTATAGATTTCGTCTGGCCGGACACGTCTGAAATGCCAATTTGATCCTGGTCTTTTGGCGGCTTTTTGTCTTTGCGTCACTGAGCTAATATAACGAGACATCATTCTCTTTTTTGAGGACTGTGTTTGGTTATATTACCGACTTACTCTTCCATTGAGCTATCGTTGGGGATAGTACATTTGGAGTCCATAGCTAAAGGCTGATTTCTTTTCTGATCTGTCGTACAGACATCAGATAAGCAAAAATTTATTTTTCGCTGATCTGTCGCACAGACATCAGACAAAAACAAACACTCCTACTCATCCTCAAACAAACAAACTTACAAACAAGCGATCAATTTGTCACAAGCTGGCATAACCTTTAGCCCTTGTGCACATTTGGCTTCTGTGTGCTCTTCTACAAGACACCAGACCACACCTACTCCACTCCCTCTTGCTGCTTGCATAAAGCCAAGTAGGACAAGTGCGAAACAAACATCAGACAAACACACAGACAGAGGAAAAACGAGCAAAGCACTCCCACTCTCTGTTCTGAACCATTTTCCTTGCATTTTCTCTGCAGAAACCAGAGGAGATTACACATCTCTCACACAAGAGCAAGACAAATATCGAAGCACTGTCCGACGACAGACTGACTTCTACAAAACAGCTTTTTTGACCGAACTATCGTTATCTCTGTATAGGGCCTGACGCCCCATAACTATTTCAACAGAGAAAATGAAGAAGGAGAAGAAGGTTGCATAGAGTGATAAGAATAACAGAAAAAAAAAAAAAAAAAAAAAAAAAAAAAAAAAAAAGCAGACGTGACTCTCATAACATAAGATGGAAGACGAGAACGAGCAGGCTGGTGTGACACCAACTGATTATGGTCCTAGTGAGGGAGGAGAGGAGCAGGAGACTCAGTACTCAGAAGAGAGGGGGGATAGAGATGGAGAGGAGAGAGAGGAGTATACGTATACAGCCGATGTAGAGTCGACAGGGGGGGGGGGGGGGGGGTAATGCACAAGAAGCGAGTGCAGGTCAGACTGGAGGATCTCCATTGACAGAGGCAGAGAGAGAGATTGAGGATGTTGGCCAGAATATCCCAAATACATGGGAACAGTTGGCTACATATGATGATGAAGAGTCCTTCTTCCTTAACTACCCAACCTATTATAAAACACACATCTACATTCCTTACGAGAAAAGGAATAGACCAGGACAAGGTCAAAGCAACCTCCTGGTCGAAATTCCCGGCCTTGCGAAGCCTCTCTTCAACAAAGTGAGGTTTGAGCACGAAAGAGTGCCATTGCAGGATATCAAGTATGGCGACACTCTTACACTGTGCGACATATACGACATATCTGCAACACTCTACGCTGCTGTGCTCGTTGCGGAATTTTATGAACGCACAAACATACAGTGGAAAAATAAACGCACAACTGCAGCATGGCTGTCTGTCTGTGGTGTCCCCACTGATATCAAGAATCTAGAAAGAAAGTTCGAAGGTAGAAACCAAAGTGGCATTGAGTTTGCCCTTGAGGCTTTTGTAACTGCCTTCACACGGGCTTACAACGAAATGTACAAAGCACTGAAAGACAACACAAGGCAACATCCTGTTTACGAGGAGGTTGACCAGTCTTGTCAGGTGCTTGAACGCCTCACACAACTCCATAAGGGCCTCTTTGAGGGGAAGGAGCAAAAACCAACATGGAAACAATGGGCCCACACGAAGAATCACACTCTCATTAAAGGCCCTCTCACAACAATCCCAAATAATAACAGAGCTGATAAGTCTTCCATGAGAGAAAAGGCACACTTCCTCTCTAGTGCCACAGGGCTTGCACAGTTCGTGACTCATCTAGCACGACAGGTGAAAGAAGAAGAGACGAGACAGAAAGAGGAGAAGGAGCAGAAGGAGAAGATAGCTGTGGCAATGGCAGTAGCACGGGTGGCTCCACAGCCAACGGCTCCACCTACCACATCTAACCCAGCTCCCAAGAAAGCAGGAGGAGGATCCACAGGAGGAGGACCCCAAGGGGGAGGAACAGTAATTAACTTGACTGACTCCCAGAAGAAAAAGCAGGCGCTGCAGCCAGCCCTAGCTAAAATCAAAATTGGGGGAGGGGGCCTTAAGCTCTATGCTATCACTGCCAATGAGGCTGACACAGAGAAGACCCTCATGACTAAGTTCAATGAGATGGACAGATGCTTCCAGCAAAACCAGTGTGAGGTGGAGCAGGAGTATGAAGTCCTAGAACATCTCTGTGATCGATCCCTCCTTGGAGCTGGTTCTGATAGTATAACTTACGAGAAGTACAGAGGAGAGGAGGAGCTAGCAAGGAAAGGTGGACATGCAGAGATGAGTTGTACTCTGGCCATTGCTGCCCTCATTCGATACTTTAAGGCAAGTGGATACCAACACTTGTGCACGGGCACATTGATTGGGTTTGAAATTTTCGACTTAGTATCGGAGCAGTTGCAGTCTGTCACTCAGCTTGCATCTTTCTTAACAAATGTGGGCACCCAGTACACTCTTTTGTAACCACAAAGCCATACCCCTATATTTCCTCAGTGCTTTGCACGTCTATAACAAAAATAAGCTCACACTGCTCATGCAAGACTGCAAAACCTTCGACAAGGTAAAGCACTTGAACTTTTTGGAGATGAGCGTCTTTGAGGCCACGACTAAGGCCGTGAGCCCAAAAATGTTGGACCGAAGTAATGACCGCTTGTCAGAGGCTCGACAGCCAGACAGCATCCTTGATCGGTTCTGCATCGGCTTCTGCTCAACCGCAAGCCGCACATACGCAACGATCTCTAGGAAAGCGGCCAAGAGAGAACAGTCGTGAAGCTAACACACCTTGTATTCGTTGGTGGGCACGGGCACAATGCTTCAAACACACAAATAAGAAATGCCCGTACAACCACGATGTCGAGGACACCCGCATCCGAAACACACTCCTCAAGAACGTACGATCGGACGAAACCAACACCGTCGCCGTTCTGCGCCGACTGCGCAAGGATCAGGGGTGGAAATTACAGGATGTCGCGGACCATGACCACGAACTAGCTGACGCGATCAATTCTCTTTTCGCTAGAGATGATCAGAAGACGGCAGCCATAGAAGCCGCAAGTAGAGGAAGAGGTGGAACACGAGGAAGAGGAGGAGGGAGAGGAATCAATCGAGGAGGAGGAGCCCCTTTCGCACGAGGCACATACACTCGCGGGGGGGAGAGAGGATTTGTGAGAAGAGGAGGAGGAAGAGGTGTATTTCAAGGTAGAGGAGGAGGAAGATGGGTTGGCCGAGGTGGATACGGCAGCGCAGAGCGCCCGTACCACAGAGATGGGGGCTGCGCAGACGGCTCGAGCTCAAGCTCGAGTTCCTCAGCACCACAGGCCTATGCGACATCAGGCGCAACCACTACCGACACTGATGCCGACTCGGTAACAGATTTGAGGTAGTCCGATGACTAGAGAAGGAGGGAGAAAACAGAACAACATGCATTGCACGATACACCGTTGTGCAGGTCCCAACCAAGGGTACCAGTGAGTCTAAGAGCCCACAGCAGTTGTCCCCGAATACCACGGATCTGTTCTTTTGTCGTACGACCAACTGGCGACAATGAACGTAGTGATTGATTGCGCTGCCAAAAGAGTCATATACGGCGTAGAGCCAGGAGAAGAATATACTGTCGACTCTCTCCATGCTATTGACTCATACGAGGCCCTACACCTAGGGGTAGCATCGGAAGGGAAACAGGTGGCCATTACACACGCATATTAGGCATATATGCCAACGGACGCGGTGTCTAAAAATGGCTCAAACCTGTCAGACAAGAGAGAGGCGGAGGTCTATACGGCTACAGTCTCTACACAATGGGATAAAAAGTCGATAGACGATCTCATTGAAAAGAGGAAAGAGGAGATTATATGCATGGGAAAAAGGTGCCCATCGTTGGCGAGATTTGAAGAAGGAGCGGGGCCGATGTATATATTACCAACGGGTATTGCTTTCACGTAAAGGTGGAAGAGAAGGACAGACAGGAGTTTATACCGAGAGAAGGGGACGACTCCCTGATATCCCGGCAGAAGATATTAAAAGCTTTATTACCGAATTCTAGGGTGACGAGCCTACGTGGCCGCGCTCACTGACAGAAGTGAAAAAGTGCCTACGCACTCTTTTTGAAAATAATAAACCATATACGGCCATACTCCCGTACAATGAGAAGGCGATATGGGCGCAGGAGATACGGGACCGGCTTATTGATCATCCGATACCGGTGCCCTCACGGAAGCAACACTTAGTGGTGGCTTGTCGTCTCGGGACTCGTGAGCAGAGCAGTGCATACAAGCGGAAGCTCAGAGACCAGGACAAGTTGAAATGGATTCCTCAAGCATTCACATGCTTCGATGGTTTCTATACCCGAAAAGCTCCGTTGCAATATGCGAGATTAATAGATATGTTGGTAGGTCTGGCGGAGGACGACGAACCAGACACTGCCACATATGAAAAAACGGGAATGGACGATATATCAGAAGAAGAGTTGCGCTTGGAGGAGGACAGAGCACCCCTCAAGCATCACAAGAGAATGTCAGAGGAGGAGTTTAAGGCGGCGATAGACGAGAAATTGGCAGGAGGAGCAGGTACGGAGAAGGAGAAAGAGGTTTTGAAAGAGAGATTGAAGGCGAACAAAATGATTTTTGACCCCCATCAAGCGGGAGGTGTCAAGCCGGAAGACTTCACCGCGGTTATTTGTAAAATACCAGGTGCTGAGCCTTCACCGGCGCCACGACGGGCAAATCTGAGTATACATGAAGCAAAGATCGCAGAAGAACAAGCGCGGCAGTTACTCGATGAGGATTTCATTGAGAGATCGACATCTCCAATAGTTTCCCAACCGAGACTGGTGCCTAAACCGGGAGGAGAATGGCGCTTAACGGTTAACTATGCCCGCGTCAATAAAATTTTAGAGGAGGAACGAAATCCATTACCTACTCTTGAAGGAAGGCGAGTATTGCGGAACGCCAAGCTATACTCAGTCATTGATCTGAAGAATGGCTTCTGGCAAATTCCACTGGATGAAAAGTCCAAATGGCTGACTGCATTTGTAGTAGGAATGGAGATATATTAGTGGAAAGTACGTCCGATGGGACTCAAACAGGCCCCGGGACTCCTTCAGAAAGCGATGCAAAGCATGCTGAGTAGCAAATATGATGACCAGACAGCTTCAGAAAGCGATGCAAAGCATGCTGAGTAGCAAATATGATGACCAGACAGAGGGAGGTTTCATGAGGAGAGGAGGACAGAAGGCGGGAGAGTACGCATTTTGTTACATCGATGACATTATCGTGTACTCCAATACGATGGAAGAGCACATCGACCATCTAACAGACATTTTCAGGCGTATCAAACTATTTGGCCTGAAATGTAATTTGAAGAAATGTCAACTCGCAAAGACAAGCGTGACATATTTGGGGTACGAAATCTCTTACAATGGAGTCTCGATATCCAAAGAGAAGAGGGAGGAGATCATGAGCCGGCAGAGGTCGAAGAATCGCACAGAGCTGCACTCATTTCTTGCGATGGCGCAATATTACAGCCAGTTCATACCCAATTGGGGTGCAACTCGGGCTAAGTTGGAGAGAATGATCGACTTCGGTGATTTTGAGAAGTGGGATGATGAAGCCTTAGAAGCGTACAACACGCTCAAAGATCTCATCTACAAAGATCCGAAGGATGGCGGACTCGTGCTGATGATGCCCGACTTTTCGAAGCAATTCGTAGTCGACACAGACGCATCAAAGTTCGCGATCGGCGCAGTCTTACAACAGGAAGATGAGGAGAAAAAGTTGCGCCCGATCATGTTTATAAGTAAAAAGTTGTGCTCGGCGGAGCGAAACTATTGTACGAGACAGAGAGAGGCACTGGCGGTGGTCTGGGCCCTCAAACGGTTGAGAGAGTATTTATGGGGTGGACCTCAGTTTATAGTAAGGACTGATCACCAGAATTTACTATGGCTGATGAATCATGAACAGACTGGCCGTCTAGCGAGATGGCAGGCATTCTTGTCATGTTTCAATTTTACAATGGTCCATCTACCCGGCAAGCGAAATGTTGTCGCTGACAGCCTCTCCAGGCTAGAGTTTCACTCAGAAGTGGCAGCTCTCTTATCATCAGCAGAAATGGAGGATCTATCCCCAGACTGCACATACGAAGTGCATCATATCGAGTCGATGCAGATGGCGAGAGGGGTCCGATATAACCGATCGGGTCTACGTCATAGCCCGCAAGGTCCGGATCATGGGATATGTTGTACAGCACATGTCCTCGAGGATGCTGAGTGGTCCTATGAAGCATATGAGAATATGAAGGCGGAGATAAAACAAGAAGAGATTAAGCAAGAAGCATATGCGGAACCCCCGCAGGAGAACAAGGAGGAGTTAGACGAAAACCCTGAGAGGATAGGAGTGCAGCTACAGGATGGGACTATCCACATAGCCTCACCCACTGCATGGAGACAGCAACAGGCTCTCGATCCGGAGTTCAAAGAGCTAATACAGCTATACAAGAACCCGAACGAGCTGAAAACGACGAAGGAGATTAAGGAGCAACAGAAGGAGATGGGGTGGAGAGACGGTCTCTTGTGGTACAAAGGCCAACACGGGCGCTATGCATCACAACCAGACAAATGGACTCTCTGGGTTCCTGAGAAACTCAGACACATCATTTTTGTCGCTGCTCATAACTGCCCACTACTGGCGCACCCGGGCCGACAAAGAACGCATATGTTCATTTCGAGACGATTCTGGTGGAAGAAGATGAAGGAGAATATTGATGAGCAGGTCAATGCATGCATCCCATGCAAGACATCCAAAACACCATTGAAGGCGAATTTTGGCCTGATCGGGACTTTTCCTTTACACTTAGGAATGTTCGAGTTCTTACACACTGATCATGTAGGACCTTTCCCGGTCACGACGGAAGGTTACAGATACCTTCTAACGGCCATAGGCAGAGCCACCAACTATGTATGGGTGGTCCCAGTCAAAGACGTTACGGGAGAAACAACAGCCAAGGCGTTGATTGACAGGATCATCTCACAGATTGGGGTGCCGAGAAAAATATGCTCAGATCGAGGCTCTGACTTTAATAATGAAGTCATCGACAAGCTATCTGCATATTACGGCATGAAATGGCAATATGTCACCGCCTATAACCCCAGAGCGAACGGCAAGATAGAGCGGGTGCATAGACCCCTCAACGCCGCGCTGAAGATGTTTTGTATGAAGAAGGAGAACCAAAAGGCATGGGTGGAGGCAGCATCCTCGTTTGCCTTTGCTATGAATTGCCTACCCTCTACAGCGTTAGGTGGTTCAAAAGGTTCCGTCTCGCCATACCAATTGGTATATGGGCGTGAGCCCGCCATCCCAGCCTCACTGCTGCACCCAAAAGATTCATGGGCAGATCAGGATGAGCTGTTTGGGGTGAGACTTCGGGCGAAGATGGAGGCGGAGCAAATAGTACAGGCGCATAGGGAGGCGGAGCGCAGGAAGACTGATGCTGAAGGTGTCAGGCAGGCACACCTGGATCAAGTCAGATTTCAGGTCGGGGATATTGTAGTACTGTATCATCCTCAGGTTCCTCAGGGAGTCAGCTCGAAGCTGTTCATCCACTGGAAAGGACCATACCAGATCATGGAACAGATGGGGCCTTTGAATTATAAAATCAGGGGCAGAGGAAAAGTTCAAATAGTCAATGTAAAGGCTGATTAAGTATGATCCCTTCCTACTTGAAGATGAGTCCGTTGATCAAGCACTCAAACGGATGGAGGCTGACTTTAAAGAGGTCCCACCAATCCGTCAGGAGGATATCTCGGAACGGGATGCCTACAGGGCACCAATTGCGGAGAAGGAGGAGGCTGAGCTGGAGAACAAGCGGGCCACCGACCGCAAAAGTGCGGCGGGGACTCAGACCCGCAAAAGGGTGGAGTCGAACGTGCCGGAAGGAAAGTTCACGGAGGCGCAAATAAGGAGAGCGCAAAATGACCTTATCTACGACCGACCGAGAAAGGCGACAAGGACGGCACGTTCGCAAGGAGTCCATCAAGAGGGGAGCGATGACGGAGATCAAGACCCTCGCGCGGGCAATGACACTCTCATTCACCCCAGTTGGAAAGAAGGAGATGCGATTGGACATATTTCATGGGCCAAAGACGCTTTTTACTTGGTGAGGCCTGCGGCTCAACACGTAGCCGATGACACGTTCTCAGATTTATATCTCATGAGATTCATGGCAGTACCTCACAAACGCCATACACGATCGAATCGAATTTCGACTGCGGCACAAATAATACAACCAGTCTTACATTTCTGGAGGAGTCTGGATCCAGTGGAAGATCCTAAAGTAAGACAATATCTTCCAGTATATAAAGACGCCAAGAAACTTGAGACATGGGATGATACCATATCTCCCACAGATAAAGATCATACCGCGTGGACCATACAAGCACTACCACGAGGGGTGCTGGACATTCCTTTTGACTTGGCACAAGGCGCAATCCCTCACAAAATTTGGGACGTCCTCGAACAGTCTACCTTAGACTTAACTTTGGTTGGAGGTCCTCCACCAGGTAAAGGAGTCCGCGCGCGTAAACGGCGTCTATAGTAAGTATTTTTTTTTCTCTAGAAGTATTGTGGACCTGATCGATTGCGAACATAGCATTGATCCAATATCGCCCCGACAACCTTACTTAGATATTAAAGCTACTACAGCATTCATTCTTTTAGAGATTAACAAGACACAGCTGACAAAAAATAGGCATTCTATTCTTTTGCTTCGGCAGAGACAGACGAGACGGCCACGAAACAGCACCGTTACGGGATCGCTATTTGAGTGAGCGATGGTGCTTCCTGGATACGACCCGCATTAGTACCAGAATGATGATTTCATTAAAGACTCTACAGTCTAATCAAGAACTGATATATTTTAATAACATGAACTGCTACACCGGATTCCATCGATCTCTACTTGTATCGGCATATCGCAAGGTTAGGGCGCACTCAACCCAACTTCGGATATAGTCGTCAGACTTGATCACCTGACACTATATTAAATGATACCGATTTATACAAGGGTATGTCTTCACAAAAAGTAATGTATTTATGGAAACCGGTGACCGGTTATTACATATATATGGAAATGGCGACATTACATTATTACTCAACCATAAAACATTATACTTGGACATACTGCACAAATATCTTATCGACAGAAGAAAGAGGAAGATTTTAATATAGATACTGAATGTGCTAGAGTATATATACGATTGGTACCGGGGCAAGTATCATTGTTGTTTTATAACGGCGGGTAATTCGTGGGTTGATGTATCTTCATACATAACTCTAAACGAATCTTAGTCAGAAAAGAAATCAGTTCAAAGCGTATTATGTCGGAAACGAAGTTCCGCCATAAAAAACTAGGAGGGGGTACTGTGGACATCACCCCCCCAAATTATCCGATAAA
>WBZZ01005188.1:120000-122500 GCA_019918135.1 Paulinella micropora
TAGCCCGCAGGGCCTGCTCCTTCCACTTCAGGTCGTCGGTGATAACCACTCCCAGGTACTTGTACTGACTGGTGACACAAAGCTTCTGGCCGCGAAACCACACCACGGGCTCACCTCGCTCCCTGATACTTGGTCGTTTCGCCTTGCTCGACGTGTAAATGGGCATGATTTCCGTCTTGCCGGGCTTCAAGTTGACTTCCAGCCGGTAATCTTCCGCGAACTTGGCCACAACATTGACCATCTTCTGGAGCTCGGTGCGACTGTGAGCGATGAGGGCCACGTCGTCCGCGTATAGAAGTGCCTTGATGTCGTTCAGCCGCTTCACATCCGTGATCTTGAGGGCACTCGCCAGCCGATCACACAGCTCATCCATAAAGACGTTGAAGAGTGTGGGAGAGAGAGGGGACCCCTGTTGGACGCCTACACCCTCCAGTACTTCGGGGGTGAGTGCTCCATCAACTAGCACTTGCGACGAAGTCTGCTCGTAGCACCTGCGTAGCGTGCGCCAGAACTTGCCCCTTACACCCAGCTTCCAGAGCCTCTCAAATAGACCATCTCTCCAAACAGACGGGAAAGCCTTGCGTAGATCGACGAACAGGACATACGACTCCCGCTTCTGCTGCTGACGCCCCTTCAACCTCTGCCAAAGGGTAAAGACCTGATCCGTAGTGCGACGCCCCGGGCGGAAGCCTCCCTGCTCTGGACGTAGCTTATCCGGGCCATCCACGAAGAGCGTTAGACGAGTAGCTAATAAGGACAGATACAGCTTACCAAGGCAACTAATAATCGAGATATCCCTCCAGTTGTCAGGATCCGTAGGATCCCCACCCTTGGGGATATTGACGATGATTCCCTTGCCCCAAGCTTTTGGAGTCCTCTCGGCTTCTCGAATCCAGTTGAAGTACTGCGTTAAGTAGCCATTGATGTAGGCGCCGCCATACTTGAGCATCTCGTTCTTGACTTTGTCCTCGCCACAAGCTTTGTGGTTATTCAGGGCACGTTGCCTTGCAAGGACCTCCTCTTGCGTGAACGGCTTGTCCAGCTCTTCGCAAGTGTCTTCACCTACTTCGTGCTCCTTCATAGCCCGGGCCACCTCATCTCTGAAGCGATCGTTCCAGTGGAACTGCCGCTTAGCTTCGGCTTCCTCCCACTCCAACGAGCCTGCTTCTGCACAGCACTCCACCACAACAGCCGCACTTGCCGGATTTTCCCGTGGCTTCACCGAATTTTTCCGAAATTCCTCCCACCGAGCGACCTTTTCCGGCAGCGTACACGCCAGTGAGCCATCCTCCCTTTGCACCGGCGCGGAGACCTTCGTTCTGCGTGCCCCGCCAAGCCGCTTCGCGAGTAGCCAAAAGCGCTTTGAGGATTGCTCGCGTTGACATTTGACCGCTTCTTCCTGCACTTGCTTGAAGGAGGCGGACTTCTTGGCCCGAGTTGCCTTCCGAATTTCCTTGCGGAGCCGTAGCCAATTCAGACGGGCTTCCGCATTCGATTCATCCCTCCTGTATGCTGCGTAGGCCTCCCGGCGCTGCTGAATGAGCTCCTTTAGCTCCCCGTCGAACCAATTGTTGGTGAAACGGGGTCGTATACATCTGGAGCCAAGGACCCGGTGCGCCGCCATTCGGAAGGACTGCGCCACTCGCTCGGTGACGTCATCTACCACCCGTTGGCTGTCGGCACCACCCGATAGGTCAAGCTCAGGCAGCTGATGTACTCCAAGCTTCTGTAGGCAATGCTGGAATACGTCATCGAACTTGTCGCGTAGATAATCCAGCGCTTGCTTCGCAGCGTGATCATTACCCGAGACACCAGCACCAATAAGCTTATCAACACGAAAGGACCTGTAAGGTTTCGCAGCCCGCTTTGGCCGGCGCTGGCCGCTCCACGTCAGTTCGGCCCATACTGCCTTGTGGTCCGTATCAAGATCATCTTCGCATACTCCGAACTTTGCTCCAGATGCCAAGCCAGGCGACGCGCAGATGTAATCGAGGAGGTGCTTGCCTGTGCCCATGCCGCGCTGCTCACGCCGGGACCACCAGTAGGACCCTTCCACTGGGCACGAGAAGCCGCTCAGATTTCGCAGTCCCGAAGCGACGAGGACAGCCGCGAGTCTCTTGCCGTTCTCCGAACGTACCGGTGCTCCCTTATCATCGACCTCCCCGTGCTGACCGACGATGCCCTCCTTTTTTCGGCTATATGCCGGCCCGAGCTTCGCGTTGGCATCCGCCACCGTGACCACAAGACCTTTGGCTCCAAAAAAAGCTATCGCTGCCTGCCAGGCCGCATACGCCTCTGACGACTCTTCTTCCTGCGTTTCCTGGGGAAAGTAGCCGTTGCCCACATAGATATCGTGAGCGCCGGTAACACCCGAGGCGATACGCAGCCACACTTGCTGCCGGTGGTCGACGGGGGCTGACACCAGGTTGCAATACGGACCAAGGAAGTTAGCCACCGCGAATAGAACCCCACCCTTGCAGCGATTTTTCTCGCTGACCTC
>WBZZ01005189.1:0-28346 GCA_019918135.1 Paulinella micropora
GGGGTGGTCGGTACGTACCGGTCACCCCACCCGCACAGCCACCTCCCAAATCATTTCCTCGCTTGTCAAATCATTTCATATGATTAGATTAGATGTTTTTAAAGTAGTTTTGATTGTGTTTGATGAAATATCAAGGTAGGAAGACCGCACTTAGTCGCATTGGTAGGTAGCGGGGGGGGGGGGTCCCCGGACCGGTACGGACAAGTAAAGCTTCCACCTTTCATATTATTTTTTTAATTGAAAAAACGTTGGATATCATTAAATTAAATGTTTTCCATCGTGTTTTAGCTGTTTTAAATGATCCGGCATGCTTTCTTTATATTTTGAAAAATTCGACTTAAACAGACTTGATTGGACTTAAAACGTGACATCACACTTTTGTGAATCCATAGTTTAATCACCCCCCGGATAGCCGGTAAAAAAGTACCCTTTTCCTGGTGACAGGCCAGCCTGTTTTTCAGTATTATTTGTCCGGATTGGACCTGATGCATTTCTGTTGCAGTTTTCCTTTTTCGGCTTCACTGAGCCAATACAACGAGACATCATTCTCATTCTTGAGGACTGTGTTTGGTTGTATTACCGAATTTTTATTGAGCTATCGTTGGGGGCATTACATTTGGAGTCCACATCACTAGGGTGATTTCTTTCTGCATTGCTACACGGGCATCCAGAACGAATTTGCTGACCTGTCTCACACGGGGACGTCAGACAAAAACAAATACTTTAACACATAATCCTCATAGCTCTTTTACAAAACAAATAATTTGATTGGCCTCAAGTAGGTGTCTCGTACCCCTCTAGCCCAATCCATATCTGTGTGCTCACAAGGAGACATCAGATACAGACTCTCTGTCGTTCTTGCTGTTCTCACACAGAGACCCAAGAAGAAGGAGGTGGACAGAAGAGTGAAGAAACACACACAAAACACAAACAAGCATAGGGACAGGAGCACAACACTCTACCCTTCTAGTTTGTGCATGTATCTGCATTATCTCACACATACGTCAGAGTATTTTTGCAAATCTCTGATCGTTCTCAAAAGTAGGTCTGAGAACCTATCCGACCGACTGTCGACTTCTCAAGGAGAGCTTCTCTAGCTTCTCTATTACTATCCGTGTGTAGGTCCTAGTGCCTCATACTAGATACAATATAGAAAAGAAGGAGGAGAAAGCAATTTGAGTAAGGAGGACAAGAAATCGGAGAAAATCTCAAGGACTACTTTTCTCAAACAAAAACAAACGTCAAACATTGTTACATAGAGGAAAGAGGATCCCACTCTACCCTCTCTCTTAGTTTCTCTCTTCACTAGTCAATCGACTGAAGGAGGAACAGAACTCAAACGAACGAAAACATAACATAGGAGCTGACACTGTCCTCCTGTTGTTTACTAATACGACACTATGTCCACAGAGACTAGTGAGGTGAGTGATTTTCTGGACACACTGTCACGAGAACAAGAAGAACAAATGCAAGATGAAGGAGGAGAAGGAGGAGGAGGATTGAATGATGGAGGAGACGAAGACGAGGAAACAGGAGGAGGAGGAAGAGAGGAAGAAGAAGAAGAAGGAGAAGGAGGAGGAGTAGAACAAACAGAGAGCACTGGGGTACACAATATACCACCTGCCTCTACAGGAGGAGGAGGACGACAAACGATAAACTTGATTGAAGATGGAGAGGTCTCAGAGGAGGAGCAACGGTGGGTGAACGACCGCTAAGACCTCCCTAAAACCGACTTTGATTTTGTGATGGAGGCAAAGAAAGACACATATGTCTGGATCCTCAGGAGTTGAGACGAGTGGGGAGTCGCACCAAAAAGGATGTCTATATCCCATTGTCAGATATTGCACAGCATCTCTGCAAACTGGTCTCCAATGTGGATGAAAGGAAGAAGGTGCAACATATCAAGTTTGGGAATTCACATACCCGCACTGGGCCTGCTTGTCGCTGCCCGACAAGTTCCCGACGCGCGGCGGCGACGACGCGGATGCCCCCGCTATGCCGCGCCTGGATATCCATAACCACCTTGAAATACTTGATGCTATCTTTGCGGTGTACTCCCAAGCTCTAATTTGGGAACGTTCGTACGGCCCACAGGGCGAGGGTTACCTCCAGTACACATACCCAAGAGCAAGGGCTACACTCCTCGCGACGGGTCAGGACCCAGTTGATAACGAGAAAATGAAGACCAATTTCAGTTCGAGAAACACTTATGGGGTATTCACATATTTTTCGACTGAATTGAAGGCTCTGGAGGCGGGATTGAGAGAAATGGAGAAAAACCTTACGAAGGCAGGAGAAACCCATCCTGTGATTGACGAGGTGGACAAAAGTGACAGAATTCTGACCAAGCTCAGACTGTTGGTGGCTGCGTTGATGCACAAGGAGGCGTGGAAGAGATGGATTCCTACCAAGGATCACTCTCTCCTTAAAACAACCACAGCTGCACCACCTACCACCAACAAGGCAGGGGTTGATCAATATGTGGAGAACTATAACTTTGTCAGGTCTGTTGCTGAGTTGATGGCCTATATCAGTTATGTTCAAAAACTACTGATAAGTGAGAAGGAGAAAGCGAAAGAGAGTGAGGAGTTCGCCAGGAAGTTGCAATTGGAGGAAGTGAAAGCAAGAGCGAGTAGTGCAAGGGCACCCCCTCCGGCATATCTTCCCCCACCAGCTCCTGCCCCACCAGCCCCACCAGCTCCTACACCCTCGGGCTCAACTACGGTGGTGGTCACAAACACGGAGAAGAAGGACAGACAAAACATCATAAATGCCTTCAAGGGGAAGAAAGGAGGAGTGGCTAGTCTCACTCTATGCCAAGACAAGTTCAGAAAAAGACTGTGACTCTTCGCACCTAGGCAAGCTCAAAGAGATCAATGCCTGCATCAAGTCTTTTCCCTGTGATGAGACTCAAGAATACGAGGCTCTTGCTACGGTTCTTGATCAGTCTCTAATCCAAGAGGGATTGGATCTAACCATGTACAAGGCTTTGAGAAAGCAAGAGGAGAATAAGAGAAAGAGTTCGACAGGCCTAGACGCTCAGTGCAAACTGGCGGTGGCCACACACATTTCATATTTTCAATCTCATGGATACCAGCATCTCTGCACTGGTACTCTAATAGGATTTGAAATCTTTGAGACAGTGGCGATGAGTTTGAGGCGTTCTGCTAGCTTGGCGGCGACCATTACGGAGGTTGTTTCCTCCTATAAGCTATTCTATGGCCGCAAGCCAATCATTTTCTATTTTTTGTCGGAATTGCACTCAGTGCACCCGAGCAAACTTACGCAACTCATACAACAATGCCCAACGTTTAGCGTAGTGAAGTCCAAGAACTTCCTCGAGACACACGTGTTCGACGCTACAGTTGGAAGCGTTGCTCCGGCAGCACTGTTCCAAGAAGTTATGAGTGCATGCTCGAACTTGGACACAGTCACGGAGGCACACATGGCACAGGCAGGCGGTGTACCTGTTGGCGCGCAAGCCACGTACACAAGCCGAGTTGCTGGATGGAAGAGACAGAGAGAGCCAGACCTCAAGATCGCATGCTGGAGGTGGTTCGCGGGCCTGCCGTGTAAGGCAGAGATGGAGCACAGAGACAGCTCTTTCAATCATGACAGGCAGAACCCAACAGCAAGGGCTGACTTTCTCAAAAAGGCGGGCGGTACTGAACCGGGCCTTTACCGACTGCTTCAAAATGCCACTCATACAGAAGGCTGGTATGCCAATCAGTGTGATGACTGCGAGCTAAGAGAGGCGATTATTACCTATATGAAGAGGATGGACAAGAAGCAGGAGGAGAGGGAGATCAAAAAGAACAAACAAGCCCCTCAAAGGGGACGACGAGGAGGAGGAGGACGAGGAGAAGGAGGAGGAGAACGAGGAGGAGGAGCATGGAGAGTAGCCTCGAGGTGGCAGGGAACCCCTCAGAGAGGAAGAGGAGGTCGGGGATATAATCCTCATGGAGGAAGAGCTTTTCGGGCTCCAGCCCCCCCACCTAGAGGACTAGGAGGCTCATGGGCAAGCTCCAACGCCCCCTATCGTCCATAATATCAACACGATTGATGACCTGCGACGACTTGCCAGCGAATGTAATAGTTTAGAAAAATTCACAGAGTTGATAGATACTGCTTTGGCCTGGATGAATAAATCATACACTTTTGCTAATTTAGCCAAGCCTGCTATAATTGAAGAATATGTTGATTCCAAAGACAAAAAGGTATTCCGCTACAAGACGGAATCAGCGATGGAATCATTCTTCAAAAACAAAAGAGTAAAGACCAATCTATCAAAGGAGGACTGGATAGCACTAGGTAAAAACCCCGCTAAATTGAACGTTATTGATTTGTATCAAATGTGGACTACGCACCCGAGAAGACACGAAGTGAATGATGTAATCTTTGATCCAAAGCATACTTTGATAATAATAAACAAGGGTTTTATAACTTGTTTAAGGGTTTTGAAATTCCAGCGGACGTATTAGGAGACGTGAAATCATTCACGGCAGAAGAAGAAAAAAATGAAACATTTTTCAACATATCTTAAACCGATGGTGTGGGGGAAGGCAGGACATATATAAAAAGGTGCTTGATATGTTTGCGAGCATTTACCAAAAGCCATGGCAAAATCTACATTTATCATTAGTTTTGACAAGCACTGAACGAGCAGGAAAGGGTATTATTCTTGAAATATTCAAAGATATAATAGGCGCCGATTATTACTGGGCATTGAAATCGCAACTCGCAAAAGCAATCGTAGTATTTATGGACGAAATGGTTTGGGGTGGTGATAAAGAACGATCGGGAACAATTCAGAAGCTTGTATCAGAAAACACACTCACTCTTAAACAAAAATATTTACCAAATCTAACATTAGAAAATATGTTATTCTTAGTCCTTGCTTCAAACGAAGAGTGGGTAGTGCCGGCGGGCACTACAGAGCAACGATGGCTAGTCCTTGATGTTTCTGATGAACTGGCACTTATGAAACCAGACGAGAAAAGAAAAGTGATTACAGATATTAGATCTATTGACAGGCAACGACTGGCGAAGTTTCTCCTTGAAAGAGACCTCAGCGATTTTAACGATCGCGAAACAATCATTACAAAGGGGCTGCGAGAGCAAAAAGTGAAATCTCTTTCAAAGTTGAGAAAGTGGTGGTTGGATTGCTTGAACTTAGGATATATTACACATGAATTTCCAGGAATTCATTTTGGTAAAGAGGTTTCAAAAGAAGAATTGTATGATGTGTATAAAGCAAATGCGAATGACCCGCACACTTCGCGAGTCAGTTTCTGGACTAGTCTTAGATAACTAATGCCAAATGTGGTAGAAAAAAAGAAAACGATGGAAGCAGGCACGCGAGTTTGATACGTAGATTTACCAACATTAGAAGAATGTAAAAATCAATGGAAGGTTATTTATGGCGATAATGAATGGGCTTTTGACGACGACGACGACGATGAATAAACGATATAAAAACGGATTTTTTTTTTGTTATGCTTATATATAACATGTCCACCAAAAAAGATTATCTGAGCCAAATCCAAAAATGGACTCATTTAAGTAGCGATATAAAACTGCCTACAAGCAAATCACTTAAACCGGGGACGACATAAAGGTCCATGCGGTATACTCGTGCGGATTTTAATTTAAAAATCAGTGTGATGATGCCCGTGATGACCGTCCGGCTACTCACTCCCTTCAAAGTGCCCGTCGATTTTTCATATTTACATCCACCCAGTCCCGGTATCAATTAAAAAACTTCCGGCCGACAATATTAATATTCGCCATCGTATCATTACCAACTTTTAACACGGTTTTCAAAGTTTCACAATAAAGTTCTTTATAACACAAAGCATCGGGCCTGTGTATATTTGCTGCGAGAACAAGAACTTTGCGTTCCAAATTTTGGAGCCTTGTCTCCAAATCTTTCATCTCCTCCTGCTTCTCCTTTTGTTTCCCCTCACTAACGTTTTTATTATTCAGCGGTATCGGTGCGTTTACTATGTCAGTGATATTGACTTGTGGCACTTGAGTGCATATTGTCTTTTTTCTTGCCGCCCGCCGCGATCGTTGACATTGAGTCAGTTCGTGATTGCTTGCTTGGCCGAGGCGATACGCCCGCCACTGGCCTCCTCGCCTTCATCGCTAGTTTCGCCTTCCTTGGGGCTGCAGCCTCTGTATACTCACGTCTTTGCTCTCACAAAGAGGAAGTGTTGGCCCAGTCATCAGTTTCGTCTGGGTAGGATGACGGATCGGTGTCCGAGGCAGTGTTATAGGCCTGACCTCGACCGAAGTTTGGGTTGGAGCTTGCCCATGAGCCTCCTAGTCTTCTAGGTGGGGGGGCTGGAGCCCGAAAAGCTCTTCCTTCATGAGGATTATATCCCCGACCTCCTCTTCCTCTCTGAGGGGTTCCCTGCCACCTCGAGGCTACTCTCCATGCTCCTCCTCCTCGTTCTCCTCCTCCTTCTCCTCGTCCTCCTCCTCCTCGTCGTCCCCTTTGAGGGGCTTGTTTGTTCTTTTTGATCTCCCTCTCCTCCTGCTTCTTGTCCATCCTCTTCATATAGGTAATAATCGCCTCTCTTAGCTCGCAGTCATCACACTGATTGGCATACCAGCCTTCTGTATGAGTGGCATTTTGAAGCAGTCGGTAAAGGCCCGGTTCAGTACCGCCCGCCTTTTTGAGAAAGTCAGCCCTTGCTGTTGGGTTCTGCCTGTCATGATTGAAAGAGCTGTCTCTGTGCTCCATCTCTGCCTTACACGGCAGGCCCGCGAACCACCTCCAGCATGCGATCTTGAGGTCTGGCTCTCTCTGTCTCTTCCATCCAGCAACTCGGCTTGTGTACGTGGCTTGCGCGCCAACAGGTACACCGCCTGCCTGTGCCATGTGTGCCTCCGTGACTGTGTCCAAGTTCGAGCGTGCACTCATAACTTCTTGGAACAGTGCTGCCGGAGCAACGCTTCCAACTGTAGCGTCGAACACGTGTGTCTCGAGGAAGTTCTTGGACTTCACTACGCTAAACGTTGGGCATTGTTGTATGAGTTGCGTAAGTTTGCTCGGGTGCACTGAGTGCAATTCCGACAAAAAATAGAAAATGATTGGCTTGCGGCCATAGAATAGCTTATAGGAGGAAACAACCTCCGTAATGGTCGCCGCCAAGCTAGCAGAACGCCTCAAACTCATCGCCACTGTCTCAAAGATTTCAAATCCTATTAGAGTACCAGTGCAGAGATGCTGGTATCCATGAGATTGAAAATATGAAATGTGTGTGGCCACCGCCAGTTTGCACTGAGCGTCTAGGCCTGTCGAACTCTTTCTCTTATTCTCCTCTTGCTTTCTCAAAGCCTTGTACATGGTTAGATCCAATCCCTCTTGGATTAGAGACTGATCAAGAACCGTAGCAAGAGCCTCGTATTCTTGAGTCTCATCACAGGGAAAAGACTTGATGCAGGCATTGATCTCTTTGAGCTTGCCTAGGTGCGAAGAGTCACAGTCTTTTTCTGAACTTGTCTTGGCATAGAGTGAGACTAGCCACTCCTCCTTTCTTCCCCTTGAAGGCATTTATGATGTTTTGTCTGTCCTTCTTCTCCGTGTTTGTGACCACCACCGTAGTTGAGCCCGAGGGTGTAGGAGCTGGTGGGGCTGGTGGGGCAGGAGCTGGTGGGGGAAGATATGCCGGAGGGGGTGCCCTTGCACTACTCGCTCTTGCTTTCACTTCCTCCAATTGCAACTTCCTGGCGAACTCCTCACTCTCTTTCGCTTTCTCCTTCTCACTTATCAGTAGTTTTTGAACATAACTGATATAGGCCATCAACTCAGCAACAGACCTGACAAAGTTATAGTTCTCCACATATTGATCAACCCCTGCCTTGTTGGTGGTAGGTGGTGCAGCTGTGGTTGTTTTAAGGAGAGAGTGATCCTTGGTAGGAATCCATCTCTTCCACGCCTCCTTGTGCATCAACGCAGCCACCAACAGTCTGAGCTTGGTCAGAATTCTGTCACTTTTGTCCACCTCGTCAATCACAGGATGGGTTTCTCCTGCCTTCGTAAGGTTTTTCTCCATTTCTCTCAATCCCGCCTCCAGAGCCTTCAATTCAGTCGAAAAATATGTGAATACCCCATAAGTGTTTCTCGAACTGAAATTGGTCTTCATTTTCTCGTTATCAACTGGGTCCTGACCCGTCGCGAGGAGTGTAGCCCTTGCTCTTGGGTATGTGTACTGGAGGTAACCCTCGCCCTGTGGGCCGTACGAACGTTCCCAAATTAGAGCTTGGGAGTACACCGCAAAGATAGCATCAAGTATTTCAAGGTGGTTATGGATATCCAGGCGCGGCATAGCGGGGGCATCCGCGTCGTCGCCGCCGCGCGTCGGGAACTTGTCGGGCAGCGACAAGCAGGCCCAGTGCGGGTATGTGAATTCCCAAACTTGATATGTTGCAACTTCTTCCTTTCATCCACATTGGAGACCAGTTTGCAGAGATGCTGTGCAATATCTGACAATGGGATATAGACATCCTTTTTGGTGCGACTCCCCACTCGTCTCAACTCCTGAGGATCCAGACATATGTGTCTTTCTTTGCCTCCATCACAAAATCAAAGTCGGTTTTAGGGAGGTCTTAGCGGTCGTTCACCCACCGTTGCTCCTCCTCTGAGACCTCTCCATCTTCAATCAAGTTTATCGTTTGTCGTCCTCCTCCTCCTGTAGAGGCAGGTGGTATATTGTGTACCCCAGTGCTCTCTGTTTGTTCTACTCCTCCTCCTTCTCCTTCTTCTTCTTCTTCCTCTCTTCCTCCTCCTCCTGTTTCCTCGTCTTCGTCTCCTCCATCATTCAATCCTCCTCCTCCTTCTCCTCCTTCATCTTGCATTTGTTCTTCTTGTTCTCGTGACAGTGTGTCCAGAAAATCACTCACCTCACTAGTCTCTGTGGACATAGTGTCGTATTAGTAAACAACAGGAGGACAGTGTCAGCTCCTATGTTATGTTTTCGTTCGTTTGAGTTCTGTTCCTCCTTCAGTCGATTGACTAGTGAAGAGAGAAACTAAGAGAGAGGGTAGAGTGGGATCCTCTTTCCTCTATGTAACAATGTTTGACGTTTGTTTTTGTTTGAGAAAAGTAGTCCTTGAGATTTTCTCCGATTTCTTGTCCTCCTTACTCAAATTGCTTTCTCCTCCTTCTTTTCTATATTGTATCTAGTATGAGGCACTAGGACCTACACACGGATAGTAATAGAGAAGCTAGAGAAGCTCTCCTTGAGAAGTCGACAGTCGGTCGGATAGGTTCTCAGACCTACTTTTGAGAACGATCAGAGATTTGCAAAAATACTCTGACGTATGTGTGAGATAATGCAGATACATGCACAAACTAGAAGGGTAGAGTGTTGTGCTCCTGTCCCTATGCTTGTTTGTGTTTTGTGTGTGTTTCTTCACTCTTCTGTCCACCTCCTTCTTCTTGGGTCTCTGTGTGAGAACAGCAAGAACGACAGAGAGTCTGTATCTGATGTCTCCTTGTGAGCACACAGATATGGATTGGGCTAGAGGGGTACGAGACACCTACTTGAGGCCAATCAAATTATTTGTTTTGTAAAAGAGCTATGAGGATTATGTGTTAAAGTATTTGTTTTTGTCTGACGTCCCCGTGTGAGACAGGTCAGCAAATTCGTTCTGGATGCCCGTGTAGCAATGCAGAAAGAAATCACCCTAGTGATGTGGACTCCAAATGTAATGCCCCCAACGATAGCTCAATAAAAATTCGGTAATACAACCAAACACAGTCCTCAAGAATGAGAATGATGTCTCGTTGTATTGGCTCAGTGAAGCCGAAAAAGGAAAACGGCAACAGAAATGGCATCAGGTCCAATCCGGACAAATAATACTGAAAAACAGGCTGGCCTGTCACCAGGAAAAGGGTACTTTTTACCGGCTATCCGGGGGGTGATGCCTACATGCATCGTCTTTCAACTTCATGTCAAAAAGGGGCTCCCTAAGAGTAAAGAACCGTGGCACAAGCTTCAAAAAAAAGTAAAGCTATAAATAAAGAGAGCATAACTTAAACAGCTGCCCACTCTAGTTTCCAACTAGTTTCCTTAATGTCTGTCCGTGCTTTTTTTTAAAAACCTTACTGAATCAGAACGTCTTGTCTTTAATTATTTATTTTGTAAGCAATACATGACATACACAACTGATTTTTTTGAGTGGGCAGTAGGTCAAGACATGTATTAGTAAATAATAAAAAAAAATTGTAAACAAATCTATTTTAGTTTAAACGCAGATTTGCGCCCCGATTTCACAAACTTTATTAACACTGATGATGCTAACTACATATGACATATGAGATGATGTAAAGTTTATATATGATAGTATGTAAAAAATTTCAACGTATAAAGTCAAAAGTTTAAGTTATTATATAAAAAAGTTATATTTGCAGTGAAGCTGGACGGTGAAAAAGGTCATGTTTAACGTATTGAAAAAGTTAGACGTATAATTTTTTTTATAAGATAGAATTCAACTTGAAGTTTTACTAGTAAGATAGAACTTTTTTATACTAGAAATAGAACCGTAAGTTTCAAGTTTATAAAAAGAAAAAATTTTACAGAGTTTGTGTGTTAACTCAAGTTCAAGTTGAATGTCACCGATAATATTATAGATCAGTGGCTCGGAAAAAAAAGCAAAGGGCGGCGCGAAAAGGAAAGAAAAGGGAAAAGATGCATGTGATAGTAGTATTAATAGCTCTGACACGGCACGGTAGTACACGTCACCTAGCAATAAAATGGGAGTAACAGTAGTGCACTAGACGAGAGGGTTCGTATTTTACTTTAACTGAGATATTTGAATAATTACTGACACGTCACTAAGTGCTACACCCTGCTTTGAATTCACCGTTACACTTACAGTGATATAGGTAAAATAGGTAATTGTCCTTGGGGTGGGCCGGTATGACTAAATACTATTATTAATAAAATTGTCCCTTGCTCCCCCTATTTAGGAATAACGGCCCCATCTACCTTATGTTACTAACCTCGCATATATGATGGTAAATATGTGTAGCCCGATTCAGAAATTTCCGGAGCCGTACTAACAACTATATGCACTAACTCTATACTGACCTTGTATCCCGTTCACGGGGGCCATTGAACTTAACTTAATATGACTTGGTAAATAAAAAGTCACAGTCGTTCAAATTTTGCCGCCCCCCGCGCGCTCCCCCGCTTCCTTGATCCCTTGAAGCCTCAGAGTCCCTTAGCTTCCCGGTTCCCAGCCGCCCACTTGTCGACGCTTGAGTCCTCCGCCCGGGTCGTAGAACCACATGTGCGCCGCGCGCCCCACCCATCTTCGCTCCTAGCCCGAGCCTGAATCGCTGTCGCTGTCGATGTCTCTGTCAGCCCCTCCGGGGTCGCGTTGGTCGTCGTCGGCCTTTCCCACGCGTCCCTCTTGTGCTGAACTCGACCTGTTGTTGGCGATCAGGGCCTTTCCTTTTTTCTTCTTACTTCTGCGCTTGGGGCGCTTCTCCTTCTCTATCTTCTTCTTTTCAACCAACGGTTTGAGCCTGTGTGCTAACTTTGTTTTGCTCCCCCATCACTGGGGCTTCCTTCTCACTCTCTCTTTCCTGATCTGTGTGGCAAAATCGCCCTCTCAACAGACCATACGCTGCCTCTCGCAACAACACATTCTCACTCTCCATGTCATCAATGCACACAAAACATTACTGCTCACCTGACACTCGCTCCTCACATTTACGATAGACTTCTCTCTCTTGTATTACCATCACTTTGCCCATGTGGGCCTTCTC
This sequence comes from Paulinella micropora, assembly GCA_019918135.1. NCBI lineage: Eukaryota > Cercozoa > Imbricatea > Euglyphida > Paulinellidae > Paulinella > Paulinella micropora. The sequence goes on from WBZZ01005189.1 coordinate 11,786, forward strand.
CTTTACCATGCCTGCTCTGTCTCGCCCTGTCAAAAATCTCGTCATCCTTTTTAATGCTTTCACCTTCTCACCTTCCTCATCTGTGTCTGGCTCACTCCCCCTATCTGTACATGTGTCAGAAGTGTCTGACTTACTCCCCCTTCCTAACTTTCCATGTTCCACTTTTCCTCTTTTTTCCTTCTCTCTCGGTTCTTCCTTCTCACCTGGCTCTTCTCTCGCCTTCTTCATCTCTTCACATTCATGCAGTCTATGCTCACCCCCACACATCCTGCACTCCTTCTCACATGCGGAGAACACGTGCCCCTCCATGTTACAGTTGAAACATTTCTCTCCTTTCTTCCACTTCTTCTTTCTCGTTCCTGTTCCTTTCCCTCCCCCTTTCTTACTAGTGGTGGTGTGTTTAAACCTACAGTTAGAACTATCACAGCTGCCTGACTGTTCAAACAGGTAGCACACCCCAGGCACACTACGCATAGTGACTGACCACTCTGTATGAGCAAAACGATACTCATCCCCCCACTTGCATCCACTCTCTCTTTGAAACCCAAAACACACACCTCTCTGCCCTTCCTCTCTTTTGTTGGTATCTTTCCCTGCGTGTCCTTTTTCTTTCTTCATCTTCTTCTCTCTTTCTTTATTTCGGTCTATTTCCAATGCTTTTTCTTCCAACTCCTCCCACCATTCCTCAAAAGACCATACATGCTGCTTCTTATTCATCTTCAGCGTGCTCATCAATCCCCCCCCCCCCAATCCTTCCTCACCCCCTCTGACGCATACTCAGGGTTTTGTAAGGCATTGGTGATTATTGTTTCCATTGTTCTGTGGGGTGTTTTATGGCCCTACTGCCTTTAGCTCTTCATCTAACACAACAAACGCATCAAACTGCGGAGCATAATCACACCCCTCATCAAACGTCCATGCATTCATCGCATTTATCTTATCTTGCACATCCTCCTCACTCACCTTACCAAATCTTTTAGTCAGTCTGGCCCACACAGTGTGCAAGTTCTGACCAAAGTCTCGTGAGGTGTTTCTCACCAAATCTGCCACACTCCTCTTTGCTTTACATACTAGCTTATCAAACACAAACGAAAAAGCTTCCTCTCTCTGCCTTTCCATCTCATGCTTCAAACTCTCCTCATATGCTACTATCATTCTTTCTTCCTTCTCTTTGTCCTTAATTCCTGCTATGGTTTGGTTTCCTGTTAGTTTCACATTTTGCCAGTCTAATGTATCCACATAACTTTTATTTGCTCCGTCCGTTGTTGCTGATGGTGTGGCTAAGTTTGTTATTTTGTTGTTATTCAAACTTAATGTTGTTCCAGTTGCGGTTATAATTAAAGTATTACCCGAATATAACTCTACATACGAACCAGTTATTTATATCGGATACCAAGTCGCTGTTGCTGTTTTCTGTGCTGCTATCATTCCTATTTTTGTATCAAAGGCTATGCCAATACCATCAAAAGTAGTAGGATTGGACGAACCACTTACTTCTAAAGTTGATGTAAATTTTTTATTCCCTGCTATGGTTTGGTCTCCTGTTAGTTTAACCACCGAAGTATCAAGAACGGAAACATCCACGCCATCAACAAGATTAACATTTGTTATGCTTTGGCTTTTCATATCAATCCCCGCACTCGCATTTATTATACTGCTAAATGTTTTTATTCCTCCTATGGTTTGGTCTCCTGTTAGTTTGACCACTGAACCATCAACTGCGAGACTAGTGAGATTAATTCCATTATACGTAGAAGCCCCCGAAATAGCATAACCATTCATATTATTTAGTCCTCCCGTCATACTAGCAGCTGCCGTCTAATCTAAGAAAGGGTGGTGTGGTGTTTCTCCATTGCCCCGTGCTATAAATGAGTAATTGGTTATCTGCTGGTGTGCCCGTTATTAACACATCGCTATGTGAGTCTATACTTCCACTCGCTGACACCTTATTACTATTGTCTTGATGCTCAAATATCCATTCATCAACATCTTTGGTATTTAGTAAATTAACTCCTGTTATATTCTTCCTTCCCATACTAATATTGCCTGTTTCATCAACATTTATCGGAAATGTTTTATTTACCCAGTTTATTGAGTTATATGTTAAATAACTATTCATCGCTATTGGTGCGGTTATAACCACATCTGAAAGTGTATCAATTGAACCAAGGGCTGTATTCTTCCATTTGCCTTCTACATCGTTGTAAGTTAAGTATTGCCCGCTCGCTTGTGCGAATATGTTTGTGCCTATGAGATTGTATAGACTGGTTTGGTGCGGATTACTTGTATTAGAGCGGTGTTGAGTTGAGGCTTTGACTTCGTCGTTGTCCCTTACTCGTTGCTCTGTATAGTATAAATTTTTTCCTTCTTTGATATCAGTCGTTGATTTTAAAGCGAGACGTGTATCAAATCGGCCGTCAGTGTAATAAAGATTTATAGGGTCGGCATCTTCTGGCACTCTGTCTGTGTTTAAGCCTACTATGTTGGTATTGGTTAAGTCTAAGTTAAGTATATTTAGACTATCAACTGCCAACTCATTAAGGCCAAGTAAGGACTTATATTGCGACATTGATTTTCTAAATTCACACTTTCGCTTCGCTTTCGCGTGTTTTAGAAAATCGTTTCCTATATCATTAGAATAAAATTTTATTTTAAAACGATGTTTGACACTATCTCAAACAAGTTTGAGATTAAGAGAAATCTTGCGATTAGCAAGATAGAAGTGAGATTGTCAAATATCAATTAATAATTTAATTTGTAAATACTAAAATATATGAATCTTAGTATAGAATGCCGTCCCCCGAAGCAAGTCGTAAAAATTGGGGTAATGCGAAAGCAAAACAACGAAAGATGGAGCATGCTAAAAATGTTTTGGCGCAATACCGAAACGCCGTTAAAAGCGAAGATGAAGATATGGAGAGAAAAATAGCGGAGATAGAAAATAAGAATTTAGCAACCGATATCATTAATGAGAAGGAGCAAGATGACACACCTGAGCAGAGTGAGAGTGAAAGTGAATGTGATTTTACTGATATCATTGCTGAAAAGATTGCAAAAATGAAGATAAGAAGAAAGAAAGCGGAAACTAAGAGAGAAAAGAAGAAGAGTAAGAAACCAGAGCCTGAGCCAGAGAGTGAAGAAAGCGAAAGCGAGAGTAGCGAAGAAGAAGAAATTAAGCCAAAGAAAGGAAAAGGAAAGAAATCAAGTAGTGTAAGTGTAAAAGTATATAATCAGTCTTCAGGTGCTAAAAAGGAAAAAAAATAATGATGTTGAAAAATGCCTTTTAAAATTCTAAATATAGATGAGTGAGGAAAATCAATTTGACAATAAACATACAATTATTAATAATCAAAATCGTAATAGTCTCGGGGACACACCTACGGGAGAAGTAGTTAAAACAAAAGAAGAAGAAGCGCTTGAAATTCACCACCAGAAAAGAACCCTAAAATATGGAATACCATATGGGTTGATAAACCTTAGACCAAGTCTTTCTTGACTTAGCGGATATGAGTAAGATAAAGGACAAGAAAGGTAATAAGGGCTATGCTTGGATGCTTGTTTGGATTGATTGCCATTCACGATATTTAATAATCATTCCATTAAAAAATAAAACAGCAAAAGAAGTATATTACGCTTTAAAATCAATCAAATATAAACCAAAGTCAATTACTACTGACAGCGGGGGAGAATATAAAGGAGCAACTCGTGAATATTTTATTGAAAATGGAATTAAACATGATGTCGTTGAAGTTGGCGACCATAGAGCGCTTGCGGTTGTTGATAGAGTTATAAGAAGTATTAGAAGATGGCTTGACCTTTTATTTGAAACCAATCGTAATTTTGATTGTGTTACTTATATTCAAGACTTAGTAGATGCCTATAATCATAAAGTCCATAGAGGGATTCAGGCAAAACCAGCGGATGTATTTTTTGGGAGAGACAAAAATAAACAAGCGATAACACGTGATAATTTAATAGACGAATTTAATGTTGGCGATAGTGTGAGAAAAGAAAACAAACGGAATGTTTTTTCCAAAGGCGGTAAGACTTTCAGCAAAATAATTTACAAAGTCAAGGGACGAAAGGGATTCAAAATCATATTAAATAACGATAAGTTGGTAAGCCCACGTGATTTATTGAAGACTGATTTTGATAAACCAATTGACGAAGAAAAAGATATGAAGGAGCAAACTGAAGAAGTTATTAAAGAAAAAAAGACAAAAGAATTATTAAAAGAGAAGACATTCAACCAGAGAATATCAGGACTTCAAAGAGAGAAAAAAAGGCGAAGGTAATATTAGATTTATAAGCAAAAAAAATAAAAGGCGATAATAAAGAAAACGAAACATCCTTCGGAATTGAACCCGCAACCTAAAATCTCAATGACTACGCTGAACCCATTAGTTTCGTCTCCCAGTAAGCCTACCAGTGATACAGGAAAAATGGTATTTGAAGTATTATCCAAAGTCTATACTTACCCATCAAATTCTAGAAATTCTATTTCCGCGAATATCACCATGCGACAAAATTTCACTTTTTTGTTGCGACATTTTTTCATTTTTGGGTTTCAGTGACGCAGAGTCTCAGCAGAATTTCACCTTTTTTTGTTGCGACAAAATTACACTTTTTTGTCGCAGTAATGGACTTAATTACTAGTAGAAACAAAACTAAAACCGATTGGTTGGAGGAATACGAAATTCGCAGACCTTGTAAGGATAGACTAAATAAGGATAAAATCGCTTGCGAAGAAAGAATTTCAAAAACTGATAAAGAAATTGCGCGTCTCGTTGAAAAGAAACAGACAGACGTAATTAAAGTTGATGCTATCAATGAGGTGTTAAAACGAATGACTATTGAAAATAATGAAGTAGAGGAGGATAAACTTATTCGCTTGAGAAAAAAGAAATTGGAAAAAAAAAAGAACGCGATAATTTCTTTTAGTGGAAAAATGATAATCGTGGCCAACTTACCGCTATTGTCTTGAATAGAATTCTCGCTGGTATTGAAAAAGAACATTTATCGTTTAATTCTTCTTTTAACAAATACTCTAGTGATGGTATTGATGAACACGTAAATGATAGTATTAATAGTATTATTAAACGAAAACACGATAGAAACATGCACAGAGTCTATAGAACCGAGAGTGTTGGTAGCAACTCGGAATTAAAGACTTAGTGTCAAATGTTGATTTTATAATACGAAAATCAACATACATGGTTTTTCTAAAAACCAAGGGGTTCCAACCCCACTCTCATTCAAAAGAAATTTCTATTACACATGCTTTTGGCGTGTGTAATAGACTATGGGAGAGCCAAATGAAGTAGCAGACCAACTCGGCGAAATTAACCTCGCTGGGGTGGTAAGTCCTAACTCTATTGTTTCTCTTTAATGATAATGAATGTGATTGTAGGTTTTTGGAATTCGTGGGGCGAACTTGAAACTGAAGCCTCTGCTGAGATTAAGAACCCAAAGTTAGTTAGGGTTCCGAAGGATTTCGCTCAACTTGATAAGAAAAAAATAACTTCATTTCATGCTGAGCGAAAATATTTCGTTCGCAACCCCTCGGAGAGAACTGAGAACTATTCGTTCGCTTGGGTAGACAGAGATGAAACCATGAAAAATCCTAGGAAGAAAACATTCTTTCTGGCTTCGCTCGGGAAAGATGAAGAAGAAATTCTCGTCTTTCCATCGCTTTCAGCCTTGACGAAGAAGGTTGGCGGTGATGAAGGTTCTATCAATTGGGTTGTCCCACTTGAGTTGTAAGAAAAAGGGACTTTGGTTATTAAAATAAGGGTTTTTGGATAACTTTTATTTTTGCTCTCGGTGCTAGATAGAGGGCACTTTGGGGTGTTTTGCGCTCTTGTATTGATAGTTCAAACTAGCAATAGGAGAAGAGAAATGAAATTTATGAGGTCGTTTTAAGGCACGAAAAAACGACCCTTGTAAATTTCATATTATACTACTAGATGTAATGCCCCCAACGATAGCTCGTAAAAAGTCGGTAATACAACCAAACACAGTCCTCAAGAATGAGAATGATGTCTCGTTGTATTAGCTCAGTGAAGCCAAAAAGGAAAACGGCAACAGACCAGGAATAAAATGGCATCAGGTCCAATCCGGACAAATAATACTGAAAAACAAGCTGGTGCACCTGTCACCAGGAAAAGGTATTTTTACCGGCTATCGGGGGGTGATGCCTACAGTACCCCCTCCCGATTTTATGACGGAAATAGCATTTTCGTCATACACCTTCTGATTTCTTTCTGCAAATAGTATGCGCTATGGAGTCATGCCACACAGCGCATCGACCCACGGATCGACGCTAAAAGACGATAAATATATCCTCATACGGCACGTCAAAGCGGATTCTCTAGCCTTTCTTGTAAATTTTGAACTCCTTCCCCTCAATTTCTTTTTTTTTTTTTTTTCGGCAGTATGTCAAGAACAAACGTACAATTAATAAAAAAAATACAAGCAACGTGGTGCTGTAGTACGATTCCCCCTTTGATCTCCTTCTTCTTCTTATCATTATTATTATTATTATTATTCACAGGGAGATCGTAAGTACATTGTCTTTTTTTTAATGACATACCCTTGTATAAGGCGGATATCCTATGATATAGTATTAGGGGGCCAGTCCTAATAGCTATATCCGAAGTCGAGGTGTATGTACCCGACCCTGCGATATACCGACACAAGTAGAGATTGACCGTGCTCAGGTACGACAGTATATAATCTATCGTAAAAAATAATTTAATGAAAGTTTCAGAGAACATTTCATTTTCGAGAACATCATCCCAGGACTTGGAAAGGGTCATACCCGGGAACACCATCGCTCAATACACTAGCGATCCCCGTATACGGTGTAGTATCATCGTCGATCGACCTTTCGCACTCGTATGTTGCGATCGAATGCCAAGTTATATCACTGAGTCTTTTTAATATTCATATTGATAACTGATGATGCATGATCAAATCATGATACGCCGTGGGCAATCAATCAGTTTATTTGAGACGCATAAAGAAAAATAGTTTCTTTGTCACTGCCTTCGTCGTCTGGCGCGGATTTCTTTGCCTGGTGGAGGACCACCAACAAAAGTCAGATCGAACTTTGACTGTTCGAGAATGTCCCAGATTTTATTAGGGATTCCGCCCAACGATAATTCAAAAGGGACATCAAGCACTCCTCTTGGCAGTGTCTGAATGGTCCACGCAGTGTAATCCTTGTCTCTGGGAGTAATTGTATCATCCCATGTCTCGAGACTTTTTGCGTCTTTATATACTGGCAGATAATGTCTTGCCTTTGGAACCTCAACCGGGTCCATACTTCTCCAGAACTGGAGTATCGGTTGTACTATCTTTGCGGCTGATGATATTTTGAGTGTCCGTGTGACACGCATCTGTCGTGGGACCGCCACGACCCGCATCAAGTATAAGTCTGAGAGAGTGTCATCAGCGACATGTTGTTCCGCTGGTCTCATCAGATAGAAAACATTTTTCACCCATGCGATGGTTGCTATCGCATCGCCTTCCTTCCATCGCTCATGGACAATCTCAACGTTGCCCGCGTTTGGGTCAGTGTCCGTCCCCTCCTCCTCCTGGTGGACGTCCTTTGATCTCATCGACCTCATCGCCTTCCTCGGTTGGTCGTTGATAAGATCATTCCGCGCTCTCCTTAGCTGCGCCTCTGTGATCTTCTCCTTCTTTCCGCTATGCTCTCGCGGAGACTTGGACTGAGTCCCCACCGCGCTTATGCGGTCAGTCTTCTCCTTGCTGTCAACTTCACTCTCCTCCTTCTCAGCTATCGGTGCCCGATAAGCATCGTCTTGGTCTATGCCAGCCTCCTTGTGGATGGGCGGCACCTCTTTGAAATCATCCTTCATCCGTTTTAACGCCTCCTCAACGGATTCATCTTCCAGTAAGAAGGGATCATACTTAATCAGCCTTCTTACATTCACAATTTGCACCTTCCCTCTACCCCTGATCTTGTAATTCAGAGGTCCCGTCTGTTTCATAATCTGATAATGTCCTTTCCAGTGAGTGAACAGCTTAGAGCTGACTCCCTTCGGGACCTGAGGATGGTACAATAGTACAATATCCCCGACCTGGAACTTGATCTGATCCAAGTGCGCTTGTCGCACCCCTTCAGCATCAGTCTTTCGGCGCTCCGCCTCTCTATGCGCCCTGACTATTTGTTCCGCCTCCATCTTCACTCTAAGTCTCATCCCAAACAACTCATCAAAATCCGCCCAAGTGTCTTTTGGGTGAAGGAGCGAAGTCGGGATATCAGGCTCACGCCCATATACTAACTGATATGGCGAGATTGAGCTCTTCGAGCCTCCTAACGCCGTAGAGGGTAGACAGTTCATTGCAAACGCAAATGATGGTGCTGCCTCGACCCATGCTCTTTGATTCTCCTTCTTCGTGCAATACATCTTTAGCGAGGCTTTGAGGGGTCTGTGTACCCGCTCGATTTTCCCATTTGCTCGCGGGTTATAGGCAGTAACATATTGCCATTTCATCCCGTAATACTTAGATAGTTTGTCGATGACCTCGTTATTAAAGTCCGAGCCTCGATCAGAACATATCTTTCTTGGTACTCCGATCTGTGAGATGATCCTATCGATCAGCGCCTCGGCCGTCGTCTTGCCGGTAACGTCTTTGACAGGGATGATCCACACATAGTTGGTGGCTCTGTCAATAGCCGTAAGGAGGTATTTGTAACCATCCTTCGATTCTGGGAAAGGTCCCACATGATCCATGTGTATAAACTCAAACATCCCCGCATGAAGAGGAAATTTGCCAATCAGGCCAAAATTTGCCTTCAGTGGTGTTTTGTTTATCTTGCACGGGATGCATGCATCCACCGCCTGATCTATCTCCTCCTTCATCTTCTTCCACCAGAGTCGCCTCGCTACGAACATATGAGTTCGTTGTCGACCCGGATGCGCCAAAAGTGGGCAATTGTGGGCTGCGACAAATATAAATCGTCTCAGACTCTCCGGTACCCAAAGGGTCCATTTGTCCGGCTGTGACGCATAGCGACCGTGAAGGCCCTTGTACCACAGTAGACCATCTCTCCATCCCATCTCCTTCATTTGATCTTTGATCGCTTTCGTCATCTTTAGCTCATCCGGGTTCTGATACAACTGTATGAGTTCCTTAAACTCCGGATCTTGAGCCTGTTGTTGCCTCCATGCGGTAGGCGAGGCTATATGGATAGTACCATCTTCTAGCCGTACCCCGATTCTTTCCGGGTCATCGTCTAGGTCACTTCTCCGCTCTTGAGGAGGCTCCGCATAAACTTCCTGCGTCTCCTCTTCCTCTCTTATGTTCGCCTTCGCATTCTCATATACCTCATAGGACCACTCAGCGTCCTCCTGGGTATGTAGCTCACAACATATCCCGTGATCCGGGCCTTGTGGACTGTACCGTAGACCTGTGCGGTCATATCGGACTCCACTCGCCATCTCCATCGCCTCAATGTGGCTGACCTCATACACCTTGTCAGTGGACAAGTCTTCCATCTCCACTGTGGACACCAACGCCGATACTTCTGAGTTAAACTCTAGCCTAGAGAGGCTATCAGCGACCACATTTCGCTTCCCCGATAGATGGACCATTGTAAAATCGAAACAAGACAAGAACGCTTGCCACCGCGCTAGCCGTCCCGTCTGTTCATGATTCATCAACCATAGCAGGTTATGATGATCAGTTCTAACAATAAATTGAGGTCCTCCCCTCAAATACTCTCTGAGCCTCTTGAGGGCCCCATACCATCGCCAACGCCTCTCTTTGCCTTGTGCAATAGTTTCTCTCCGCCGCACGCAACTTTCTACTAATAAACATGATTGGGCGTAATTTCTTCTCCTCATCTTCCTGCTGTAATACAGCCCCAATCGCAAACTTAGATGCACCTGTATCGACTACGAATTGTTTCGTAAAGTCGGGCATCGTTAACACCAGTCCTCCGTCTTTCGGGTCTTTGTAAATAAGATCTTTGAGCGTATGAAACGCTTGCAAAGCCTCTTCATCCCACTTCTCAAAGTCTCCAAAATCAATCATTCTCTCCAACTTATTCCGTGTTGCGCCCCAATCGGGTATGAACTGGCTATAGTATTGCGCCATCGCAAGGAATGAGTGCAATTCAGTTCGGCTCTTCGGTATCGGTCGATTCATAATCTCCTCCCTCTTCTCCTTAGATATCGAGACTCGGTTATGAGAGATCTCGTACCCTAAATATGTCACACTCGTCTTGGCAAGTTGACACCTCTTCAAATTGCACTTCAGGCCAAAAGCTCCGATGCGCCTGAATATATCGGACAGATGATCGATATGTGTTCGAGTATACGATAATGACATTGTCATCGATATAGCAAAATGCATATTCTCCCGCCTTCTGTCCCCGCCTTCTCATAAAGCCACCGTCAGACAAATCATCGTACTGACTGCTCAACATCTTCTGCATCGCCTTCTGGAAAAGTCCTGGGGCTTGCTTGAGGCCCATCGGAAGCACTTTCCATTGGTATATTTCCATACCCACCACAAACGCCGTCAGCCATCTGGACTTTTCCTCCAGTGGTATCTGCCAGAAGCCATTCTTAAGGTCAATGACCGAATAGAATTTTGCATTCCGCAGTACTCTTCATCCTTCTTCTAATGTCGGGAGAGGATTTCTCTCTTCCTCCAGCACCTTGTTAGCACGAGCATAGTTAACTGTCAGGCGCCATTCTCCTCCTGGCTTCGGCACTATTCTCGGTTGTGAGACTATTGAGGATGTTGATCTCTCAATAAAGTCCTCATTGAGCAGCTGTCTTGCTAGCTCCTCCGCTATCTTCGCCTCATGTATACTCAAATTCGCCCTTCGTGGTGCCGGTGACGGCTCCACACCCGGTATTTTGTAAATAACCGCAGTGAAATCTTCAGGCTTGACACCACCTGCATGTGGAGGGTCAACAATTTCCTTGTTCGCCTCTAATTTGGCTTTTAAAAGCTCCTTCTCCTTCTCCGTGCCTACTCCTTCTTCCAATATTTTCCGCGCCGCCTCTTGAAAATCTTCATTAGACATCTGCTTATGCTGTTTGAGGGGTTCTCTGTCCTCCTCCAAGCCTAAGTCCTCTTCCGAGACATCATCTAGGCCCGTCTTTTCATACGTGACCGTGTCCGGCTCATCATCTTTACCGAGCTCCACCAGCATGTCAATGAGTCTCGCGTATTGCAAAGGAGCTTTACGGGTGTAAAAACCATCAAAGCATGTGAATGCTTGCGGTATCAATTTCAACTTGTCGAGGTCTCTGAGCTTCCGCTTGTATGCACTGCTCTGCTCACGAGTTCCCATACGACAAGCCACCACTAGCTGTTGCTTGCGAGAGGGTACCGGTATAGGATGATCAATAAGCCGTTCCCTTATTTCCTGCGCCCATATCGCCTTCTCATTATATGGCAGGATAATAGTATACGGCTTATTATTTTCGAATAAAGTCCGTAAGCATTTCTTCACTTCAGACAGTGAACGCGGCCACGTGGGCTCGTCACCCCAGAAATCAGTAATAAAACTTTTAATAGTTTCTGGTGGAGTATCCGGGATTCGCCCCGTTCTCCTTGGTACAAACTCCTCCCTTTTTTCTTCTCCTACTTTCGCATGGAAACAGTATCCGTTAGTAATATGGACATCTGTTCCTACTCCTTCCGCGAATCTCGCCAACGACGGGCTTCTTTGTGCGACACATATAATCTCCTCCTTTCGCTTCTCGATTAAGTCATCAATAGACTTTTTGTCCCAATGGCATGTCGGAACTGTGACAGTGCACACTTGGGATTCCCAATTGTCGGTCCAGGACAGTTCATCCGGTCTTACGACATGGGGGTGAACGTACACCTCAAGTGCCTCATGTGCGATGGCAATCTTTTTGTGATCCGTCGCTAGACTCAGCTCATAAGCCTCATAAGAGTCAGTAGCGTTGAAGGGATCAATATCGTTCTCTTCTCCTCTTTTTACTCCATATATCACTCGCCGTGCGGCGCAATCAATCACAGCCCCCATCGTAGCCAATTGGTCATACGATAGTAATATTATTGACCCGTGGTAACCGGGGACGACATAGAGGTCCATACGGTATACTCGTGCGGATTTCAATTTAAAGGTCAGTGTGATGATTCCCGTGATATCCGTCCGGCTGCTCACTCCTTTGAGAGTGCCCGTTGACTTTTTCATATTTCCGTCCACCCAGTCCCGGTATCGATTAAAAAACTTCCTGCCGACAATATTAATATTCGCCATCGTATCATTACTAACTTTTAATATTGTCTTCAATGTTTCACAATAAAGTTCCGTATAACACAGAGCATCGGGCCTGTGTATATTGGCTGCGAGAACAAGAACTTTACGTTCCAAATTTTGGAGTCTTGTCTCTAAGTTTTTCAACTCCTCCTTCTTCTCCTCCTGCTTCACCTCATTAACATTTTTATTATTCTGCGGTACTGGTGCGTTTACTATTTGAGCGACATTGTCTTGTGGTACTTGAGTACACACATTGTCTTTTTGCTCGCCACCCGCCGCGACCGTAGACATTGAGTCTGTTCGTGGTTGTTTGCTTGGCCGAGGCGATACGTCTGCCATTGGCCTCCTCGCCTCCATCGCAAGTCTCGCCTTCCTATTTGATAGTTATCATTGGTAACCGTGCTGTATGAACGGGTATGAGACTACCTTGGGGCTGCAGTCTCTGTGTACCCACATCTTTGTTTTCACATAGAGGAAGCGTTGGCCCAGTCTGCACAACAGCATTAGAAAGCACTGTGACTTTAGGGTTAAACTTCACAGTCTTCTCCTTCCTCTCTTCTTCCCCCTCCAGTCATTCCACCACCTCGAAACGATTACCTTGAGTAGTGTCCGGGTAGGATGACGTATCGGTCTCCGAGGCAGTGTTGCAGGCCTGAGCTCGACCGAAATTTGGGTTGGAGCTTGCCCACGAGCCTCCTCCTCCTCTGGGTGGGGGGGCTGGAGCTCGAACAGCTCTCCCTCCATAAGGGGTATATCCCCGACCTCCTCCTCTTCCTCTCTGAGGGGTTCCCTGCCACCTCGAGGCTCCTCTCCATGTTCCTCGTCCTCGTCCTCCTCCTCCTCCTCCTCGTCCTCCTGCTCCTGCTCCTCCTTCTCGTCCTCTTTGAGAGGCCTTTAAGTTCTTTTGTCTCTCCCTTTCCTCCTTCTTCTCCTTCATCCTCTTCATGTAGGTAATGATTGCCTCTCGTAACTCCTCATCATCACACATATTGGCATACCAACCTTCGTTCACAGCGGCAATCTGAAGCATATTGAAAAGGCCCGGTTCCTTGCCTTCCGTCCTGCTCAGAAAATTTGCCCTTGCTGTTGGGTTCTGCCTATCATGATTGAAAGAGCAGTCTCTGTTCTCCATCTGTGCCTTACACTGCAAGCCCGCGAACCACCTCCAACATGCGGTCTTCAGGTCTGGCTCTCTCTGTCTCTTCCAACCGGCAACTCTGTTTGTGTACGTGGCTTGTGCGCCAACAGGTACACCGCCTGCCTGTGCCGTATGTGCCTCCGTGAGCGAGTCCATGTTTGAGCATGCACTCATCACTTCTTGAAACAGTGCTGACGGAGCAACGCTTTGAACCGTATTTTCGAACACGTGTGTCTCGAGGAAGTTCTTGGACTTCACTGAGCTAAACGTCGAGCATTGTTGTATGAGCTGAGTAAGCTTACTCGGGTTAACTGTGTGTAACGCCGAAAAGAAATAGAGGATGATCGACTTGCGGCCATAGAATAGCCCATAGGAGGAAACTACCTCCGTAAGGGTCGCCGCCAAGCCAACAGCACTCCTCAAACTCATCGCCACTGTCTCAAAGATTTCAAATCCTATGAGAGTACCAGTGCAGAGATGCTGGTATCCATGAGATTGAAAATATGAAATGAGTGTGGCCACCGCCAGTTCACACTGAGCGTCTAGGCCTGTTGCATTGTTTCTCTTAATCTCCTCCTTCTTTCTCAAAAACTTGTACTGTGTCAGATCAAATCCCTCCGAGACTAGAGATTGGTCAAAAACAGTAACAAGGGCCTCGTATTCCTGCGTTTCGTCGCAAGGAAAAGCCTTCATGCAGGCATTGATCTCTTTGAGCTTGCTCAAAAGCGAAGCATCAGAGTCTTTGTCTGAGCTCGTCTTGGCATATAGCATGAGACTTGCCACTCCTCCTTTCTTCCCCTTGAAGGCATTTATGATGTTCTGTCTGTCCTTCTTCTCCGTGTTTGTGACCACCACCGTAGTTGAGCCCGAGGGTGCAGGGGCTGGTGGGGCAGGAGCTGGTGGGGTCAAATATGTCGGAGGGTGTGTCTTTGCACCACTCACTTTTGCTTTCATTCTTTCCAGTCTCATCGTCTTCTCGAACTCCTCATTCTCTTTCGCCTTCTTCTTCTCAGATATCACCAGCTTTTGAGCATGAGTGATAAAGGCCACCAATTCAGAAGCAGATCTGAGAAAATTATATTTCTCCACATATTGGTCAACACCTGCTTTGTTGGCGACCGGTGGTGCGTTACTAAGTGATTTAAGGACAGAGTGATCCTTGGTAGGAATCCATCTCTTCCATGCCTCCTTGTGCAGTAACGCACCCATCAACAGTCTGATCTTGGTCAGAACTCTGTCGGTCTTCTCTAACTCATCAATCACAGGATGAGTTTCTCCTGCTGCCTTAATGCTTTTTTCCATCTCTGCCTTCCCCTCCTCCAAGGCCTTTATTTCCATTGTAAAAAAATGAAATATACCACTCGAGTTTTTCGAACCCAGATTGGTCTTCATTTTTGTTACATCGACTGCCTCCTGACCAGTCGCGAGGAATCTGGCCGTTGCTCTTGGGTTTGTGTACTGGAGGTAACCCTCACATCGTGGGCCGTATGTACGTTCCCAAATCAGGGTTTGAGTGTACACCCCAAAGATAGCATCGAGTAATTCAAGGTGGGTGTGTGTGTCCCCAAACTTGATATGCTGTATCTTCTTTCTCTCTTCTGGATCAGAGACCAGTTTGCCGAGGAGCTGTGCTGTGTTTGATAATAGGATATAGACATCCTTTTTAGCACGACTTTTCTCTCTTCTTTGATCCTGAGGGATCCACACATAGGTATCCTTCTCTACCCCCATCTTGTTATCAAACTCTTTTTTAGTGAGGTCATAGTGGTCTTGCACCCACTGTTGTTCCTCCACTGTGATCTCCTCTCCATCACTATGAATCAAGTCGATCATTTTTCGTCCTCCTCCTCCCGTGTAGGCAGGTGGTAAGGGATTACCATATGCTCCTCCTCCTCCCGTCTCTTCTTGTTCAAATCCTCCTTCATCTTCGTCTCCTCCATATCTTCCTTCATCATCCCAGCCCTCTTCTACTCCTCCTCCTACTCCTTCATCTCCTCCTCCTTCATTCAATCCTCCTCCTCCTCCTTCATTCAATCCTCTTCCTCCTCCTCCTCCTCCTGCTTCTTCTTCTTCTCTTCTTTGATCTGCCTCCGAGAATTCACTCACTTCGGCGGTCTCTGTCGACATGATGTCGTAGTAGTGATCAACAGGAGGACAGTGTCAGCTCCTATGTTTGGTTTTTGTTCGTTTGTGTTCTGTTCCTCCTTCAGTCGATTGACTAGTGAAGAGAGAAACTAATAGAGAGGGTAGGATAAGATTCCCTGTCCTCTATGAAACACTGTTTGTATGTTTGTTTTTGTTTGAGAAAAATAGTCTTTGAGACTTTCTCCGATTTCTTGTTCTCCTTACTCAGATTACTTTCTCCTCCTTCTTTTCTATATTGTATCTAGTATGAGGCACTTGGACCTACACACAGATAGTAATAGAGAAGCTAGAAAAGCTCTCCTTGAGAAGTCGACAGTCGGTCGGATAGGTTCTCAGACCTACCTTTAGAAAACGATCAGAGATTTGCAAAAATACTCTGACGTATGTGTGAGATAATGCAGATAAATGCACAAACTAGAAGGGTAGAGTGTTGTGCTCCTGTCCCTATGCTTGTTTGTGTTTTGTGTGTGTTCCTTCACTCTTCTGTCCACCTCCTTCTTCTTGGTCTCTGTGTGAGAACAGCAAGAACGACAGAGAGTTTGTATCTGATGTCTCCTTGTGAGCACACAGATACTGATTGGGCTAGAGGGTACGAGACACCTGCTTGAGACCAATCAAATTATTTGTTTTGTGAAAGAGTTATGAGGGAGCTGTGTTGGAGTATTTGTTTTCGTCTGACGTCCCCGTGTGAGACAGGTCAGTGAAAATTCACTCTGTTGCCTGTGTGGCAAAGCAGAAAGAAATCACCCTAGTGATGTGGACTCCAAATGTAATGCCCCCAACGATAGCTCGTAAAAAGTCGGTAATACAACCAAACACAGTCCTCAAGAATGAGAATGATGTCTCGTTGTATTAGCTCAGTGAAGCCAAAAAGGAAAACGGCAACAGACCAGGAATAAAATGGCATCAGGTCCAATCCGGACAAATAATACTGAAAAACAAGCTGGTGCACCTGTCACCAGGAAAAGGTATTTTTTACCGGCTATCCGGGGGGTGAT
>WBZZ01005190.1:2500-5000 GCA_019918135.1 Paulinella micropora
GTACTCACAGCCGTTTCCCAGCCAGAACGGGCCGCCGGGCTATGCGTCGTTCGACAACGCTTTCTACCAGCAGGCGAGTATGGCACAGGCCAACAACAACAACAACAACAACAACAACAACAACAACAACAACAACGGCCCGTTTAGCACCGGACAGCTCATGTCCCTCTCTGGCCTGCCGCCTGCTTCTTCTCCTTACTTCAACGCAAACGCAGCTATGGCGACGCAACCGTGGGGGGGTGAGCTGCCTAGTCTGGGCGCAAGGCCTATGTTCTACAAGACGTCCAGCGCGCGATCGACCGGCCCGGTTGTTGGCGGCGCCGGCACGTCCGTTACTAACCGCTTAGGCCAGATCGCTCCCACTGGCAATGCGGATTTCAACGGCTATGGCCTGAACGCTCCCACTGGCTATTATGCAGACTCTAACGGCTATTCTGGCCTGAACGGTCTGGCTGACTATGTTGATCAGTCCGGTCCTAACGGATATTTTGGCCTGAACGCTCTGACTGGCTATACTGAGTACGCCGGCCCGGTCACCGCGACTGGGGCGACATTTCTTGCCAGCCCCTTCAGCCCAACCTCCCCTCTCTTCAATCACATCCCCAACAGCTTCTCGCAACCACCAGAACCGCAGCCCTACCCCAACCAGCTCCCGGTCGCGCAACTGCCACAGGCCGCCGCACAATCATTTGCACAATCTCAGCAGCAGCTACCTCAACCGCAGCCTCAACCGTACCAGGGGCCCTTGCTGAATATACAATCTGCCCCGACCGGCGTGGACACCTCACAGGTCGCTTCAATCTCTCTCTCTCTCTCTCTCTCTCTCTCTCTCTCGCATACCGTATCTCTTTCTACCTACCTACCTACCTACCTACCTACCTTTACCTACCTTCCTCTCTTTCTCTCTCTCTCTCACTCTCTCTCTCTCTCTCTCTCCCCCTCTCTCTCCTCCTCCTCCTCCTCCTCCTCCTCCTCCTCCTCCTCTCTCTCTCTCTCTCTCTCTCTCTCTCGCGTGCCGTATCCATCCTTCCTACCTACCTACCTACCTACCTACATACCTACATACCTACCTTACCTACCTACCTACCTACCTCTCACTCTCTCTCTCTCTCTCTCTCTCTCTCTCTCTCTCTCTCCACACAGGGTGTGTATTCGTTCCGTCAGTACGCCCAGACCGTCGGCCTGCCCTCCTCTCCTGTAGCTCTCTCTCTCTCTCTCTCTCTCTCTCTCTCTCTCTCTCTCTCTCTCTCTCTCTCGCTCTCGCTCTCCTCTTCCCTTCTCTCACACACTTTTCCCTTCCCTTCCCTTCCCTTCCTTCCCCCCCCCCCCCCCCCACACACACACACACAACCTCTCTCTCTCTCTCTCTCCTCCTCCTCCTCCTTCTTCTTCTTCTTCTTCTTCTTCTTCTTCTTCTTCTTCTTCTTCTTCTCCTTCTTCTTCTTCTTCTTCTTCTTCTTCTTCTTTTTTTTTTTTCCTTTCTTTCTTTTTTTTTCCCGAAGTGTTCAATATATTTCAGGCACGTATGTGTGTATGCAGGTGTATAATAGCTACGGGCCTACGTACCCCAACATGCTCGCACCCGACGATGAGGCAGACTGGCGAGCTGGAATGTGGAACATGCCCACTGAACTACAACAACAGCTACAAGAACAAGAACAACAACAGCTACAGCTACAGCAACAACAACTGCTATTGCAGCAACAGCAGAGGCAGCTGTATCAACAACAACAACAACAACAACAGCAGCAGCAGCAGCAACAACAACAACAACAACAACAACAACAACAACAACAACAACACCAACAACTGCAGCAACAACAGCAGTTGCAATGGCAGCAGCAACAACAAGCGCAACAATATCAACACCAGCAGCCGCAGCAGCAATACCAACAGCAGCAGTACGCGCAGCAACAATTGAAGCAGTTACAGCAATTGCAACAGTTGCAGATGCTGACAGACCCATCGCAGATCACTTCGCAAGACCAAGACTATATAGCTGCACAGGTGTTATTGCAGCAACAGCAACAACTGCTGTTGCAGATGCAGATTCAGCATCAGCAGCTGCTCTACCAACAGGAAGAGGAGCAGCGACAGCAGCAGCTGCAACAGCAGCAGCAGCTGCAACAGCAACAACAGCTGCAACAACAACAGCTGCAACAGCAACAGCAGCAGCAACAACAACAACAACAACAACAACAACAACAACAACAACAACAACAACATCAACAGCAGCAGCAACAACAACCGCAGCGGCAGCATCAACAGCAGCAGCATCAGCAACAAGAGGATTCGAAAGCAATTCAAGGAAGAGTGTACGTTCCGAGCAAGTCAAAGAAAAGCGATGGTCACGTCTCCTCTTGCTCCTCTTTTCCTTTTTCTCTTTCCCTTTTCCCCTCTTCCCTCCCCCCCCCCCCCCCCCCCCCCCCCCCCCCCCCCCCCCCCCCCCCCCCCCCCCCCCCCCCCCCCCCTCCCCCTCCTCATCCTCCTCTACAACGAC
>WBZZ01005190.1:17500-27500 GCA_019918135.1 Paulinella micropora
GTTAGAGCCACCATCAACTTCAAAGCAGGTAAACTCATTCAATATTCAAGATTTTGAAGTGCTGTTTGCACAGAATTCAATGTTTTATTTTGAATATGTAGCTGTATGTTTAGTTTTTCAGTTTTTTTCAGATGCGTCTAAGACTGTGAGTGCCTCTAAGCTGTGCCCCGCGCACCTATTCTAGGGCGAAACATATGCAGAAAGAAAATGACTCAATGGCAGCCGCCAGTCAGGGAGGCAGCTTCCTGGTCGAGAAAACCTGCAGGACGCAGGCGGTGCAGCGCTTGGCGACGGTGATGTTGTTAAGCACCGCTGCTTTTGTAAGCGTGCACGCACGGTGGCACGCGCGGCGAGCAGCATGAACAGTCTGTGT
The DNA here is from genome assembly GCA_019918135.1 of Paulinella micropora. NCBI lineage: Eukaryota > Cercozoa > Imbricatea > Euglyphida > Paulinellidae > Paulinella > Paulinella micropora. The sequence goes on from WBZZ01005190.1 coordinate 17,874, forward strand.
TATCGTCACAATCGACCAGGAGCATGATAACATTGCTGCATGAGTAGCTGCTTCTGGAGAAATGCAACAGGAAGTCGTCCGACATTCACATGATAATAAGCATGCGCAGGGGTTCCCAGATGTCAGATCGCGGCAGCGTGCTGTCGCAGCCAGTGCGCAGCCTGGCCCGCTGACGCTGCCCTGCAGGCCGCTGCGGCAGTTGACCTCTGCCAGGCACGTCAGGTCACAGCAACTAATATAGAGCTTCTCCCGGTCCGCGAGCCTCTTCTACTCTCAACTTATCGCGCGCACATCGCAGCGAAGAAGTGTTTCAAAGCTAGAGCCAGGCAATTTTTCTGACGCACTCGGCTGAACATCTTCGTGGCGTTGACAACATGTGCTGTGCGAGGCGTGCAGATTTGCGGCAGATTTTCCGCGTTGGCAAACTGCAGACAGTTGAGCAGTTCTGGCCTGATGTGCTGTCCGAAGCAGGCCCGCAGCAGCCCCCGCGCGACCCCCGTGTGGTAGCCACGCAGTGTAAAGGCGGTGGGCAACACGCACGAACCCTGCCACGCGATCACGATATCAAGATATGTGCATTTGCCTGCGTCCAGATCGCACATAGAATGCTGACCATCCAATCAGCTTACACGTACCACGCTTTCGTTGCCAGGCGTGCAATTGGCATGTGAGAGCAACCTGCGCGGCAGATTGCCAGAGGGAGCGGGCTCTAGCGGTAGAGATAGCGTGCTATAATATTATCGGAAATGTTCCGCATTGCAAATTCAGATCAGTGGCGCTCGGCGCGGGCGTTGTAGCAACAGGTGAGTTTGTCGTCAAAAGCTGCTTTCTACTCAGAGACTAGTTTTTTGTAAAAGGCTGGTTGTTATAGTCAAAAGCGAGTTTATAGTCAGAGGCGGTTTGTCGTCATATGTTAGATTGTTGTCAGAGGCTAGTTTATCGTCAGAGACTAGTTTCTCGTCAGACGTGAGTTTTTCGTCAGAGATAAGTTTTTTGTCAGATGCTGGTTTGTTGCCAAGGGCTGGTTTGTCTCGCCGAAGTAGTTAGTAGTGTGTTCCTGCGACATGCTCTACCTCTGCCCCGTCAGCGGTGGACTTTACCTAGTCGACTGGAAACGTCGCAAGCAATTGCGCAAAACTCTCTACCAGGCAGGAGAGACGGGATTTCTGGTCTGCGCTGACCTGCCCAACGCTAATTTTCAAAAGTACACCATGCAACTCAATTTCTATCGCATCCTTGCCGAGCGACAAACGGTGCGACAAGTGCTGGGTATGTTCTTAGCACTATTTCACCCGCGGCAAAACGATTTTTATTTTGAAAAAGTGCCCGAAAGAAAAACCAAAGCCCTTCAATGTCCAGAGTACTTCTCTTTTTTTTCTCTGTGGCTTCACTGCATCTCCAGCCCGCCGTTCGCTGCATCTGCGCTTGGAGATTCAGGGAGTGAATGTTGCAGCGCCCGCCTGTTTTTTCTTTCTAGTTTATGGAGGAAGGGTGCGTAAGAGGGACGGGGGGGGGGGGCCGAGAGAAAGCATTTGTGAGTGGGGAGAGAGGGGGGAAGGGGCAGTAGTTTTTTTTTTTCCGTTTTGTTTCTCCCTCCCATACCTTGGCTGAGCTAGCAAAGTGGTTTAGATAAGACAATAATTTCTCTCTTGGGTTAGGTCGGGGTAGGGCACGGGTAGAATGTTCTTTTTCGTTGTCAATCTAAAAAGGAATTATTAATAAACAAGGAAAAACCTTTACTCGCAGCCACTTTTTTTCGTACATGAGGGCAGGAAAACTAGCTGCACCCGGATTGTTTGTGACTATCTGTGCCGTCCTGCTGTTTCCTTTAAACTGCCTTATGCAGTTTGCGCGCGCGGCTCCGTAGCAACCACTTGTACGCATCTAATCACTTGCACCCTGCCCATCATAACCCTTAGCGAGCAGGTATAGCTCCGTGCGCCAGGGAAGCCAGCCCCGGGCCAGTACGACTCGTGTGTGGAAGCGATGGAACTTCTGAGCCGAGCCTTTTCCGGTATGACGTAAAAGAAACTCTCAATGCAAGCGAGTGCCGTCGTCGCGCGCCGCGTCCCACTCAGCCCGATTTGTTCTTCGGAGCAACGCCGCCAGCGAGCCAGGCTGCGGCTTCTCTTCACGAGGGAAATCTGGAAAGGAGCCTAGCAAAGAAGACACACTGCCTGGCAGAGGTAGCCAGCGCCCTTGGCCAACCCTCAGTTGGTACAGGTGCGGGCCTGCTTCAAACGTTACTTCACCGTCGGTGGGCAGGGCATGTAACCTGGCCAGCACGTCGCAGTCGGTTCGGTGCTGAGCCAGGAAAGAGTCTAGCCTCTCCCAGCTGGGCAGGGTGCCAGGCATGGACTCAATGAAAAGCCCCTTCTCAACAAGAAAGCGACAAAGACGGAAGGGGAGAGAGAGAGAGAGAGAGAGAGAGAAAGCGGGCGTCTGCTGATTTGTAGTGGAGAGGGAGGGAGGGGGGGGGGGGGCGCACTGCGTCCCGCACCCCCCCCCCCCTCCCCCCTTTCCTTCCCTTCGACACACACACACAACCCATTCGCCCTAAGCCTTGTGCTAGACAAGCCCAGCGCCGACATACCAGATTGTCCGGCACACGATGACAACATCGGAGCCCGTTGTCAAGAGCAACCAGACGGGGTGATAAAGGAGCTCTGCCTCGGCTTTATCAAAAGAAGCACCGCAAAACAGCAGCAGGCCCAGGGAGAAGACTAGGTAGGCCGCCACCGCGATCTGCACCTCCCGATTGTGGTTTGTACAGCTCAGAAACAACACTAAATAGACAAACCAGCCGTAGCGCTATCGTCAAATCTTCGTACTCCCCTCGCGGGTGAGACGATTGAGGCACATGTGCAGAATCGCATTCGCCATCGACTGAGACGCACTATTATTATTATCATCATCATCATTCTTATTATTATTATTATTATTATTACTATTATTCTGGAGGGGTGCACAAGATGGCACTCCATGGGAAGAGGAGGTGGTTGGGCCTCTCCCCACGAAGGTGACCGCTTGGGGAGGGCGGTCACCGGGATATGCGCAACTCTCAACTGGGCATTTACTCGGTAGGGGTTCGGCCAGGCAGGTTGTGGGGTTGTCTGTTGGATTGTTGGTTGGCTCGTTTTTCTTGGCTGTTGGTTTGGGTCTGGTTTCCTGGTTAGCCCATTTTCGCCGAATTTCCTGCCGAGTAAATGCCTGGGGGCTTCCAGTTCCGGTTTGGTGATCTTATTGAGGTGAGCATTCGGAGGAAACAGTACCGAGATGGGTTGAAGATAGGATTCACATCGAGCCGAGATGGGGCTGAGTTGACCTGTTCCAACTCGGCTCCATTTCGGCTTCATGTTAATCCTATCTTCATCCTATCTGGGTTTTGTCTCCTCCCTATCTTCGCTTCTTCGGGGTTGCCTAACTGGAACACATGATGAGCGCACGTTGGAGAGGGGCTTCAGTCGGTGCCAATGCCTTGCCAGTGCCTTGCTGCGTTGCCGTGCCTTGCCCCATGCATTCACACCCTCCACCGTTGCATTTCTAACTGAGCAGCTTCGGCTGGGATTACTATACTTGTCTGTAAGACCCTATAGGTACCGCTAGGTTCGCGCCTTCTATACCCACGTGGGGGAAGGAGTTTCAGCGGCACGCCGTCCGATCTGGCTCCACTCGGGGACACCCGTACCTCATGATGTGTATTGTTAGGAGCAGCTGAAAGTCCATAAGGCATGAGAGTAGAGGCGTTGGCGATGCGATGGAGAGTGTGTGTAGTGCGTGAGGCAGGTTCTGGCGACGCTGGGGGTGCTGGCGGGCGCCGAAGGGCACGAAGCGACGCGGCAGGGTCCAGTTACACCGGCGGAAATGCGTGTAGTGTGTGTTGCAGATACCGCCGATGCTATTTGCATGGACGGGCGCTTTCCTCGGCGTAAAGAGGCGCGGCGGTGATGGCCAGCGACATTGGCCGTCTACTACTCTCAATGGATTACAAATACGCGAAGCACGGAGCTACCACTGTGGCCCTTATGGGACAAGGTAGAATCGCCGAAGACCTGGACAATCCCCGTGGGAATGCCTCTTCGACGGGCTCTGGCCCGATGTCCCAGGATGGGAGGATGAGGGCTCGCGTATATGACGGAATTCCTGAACCACGTGGAGAGGCTATCTTAGCTGCGCCTCATCCTTCCTCCCCAAACCTGGCACACGGGTCGGCGCTTCAACATAAGGCGAGCGGCGCTATATGGCAGATGGCACCGCCGCCTCGACGGTACCGGCGGGTAGATCGGTACGACAAGGACGGGCGTAATCTGATTGTCTGGGGGCTCTCAGAACGCGCCAATCTACAGGAGATCGCCTCCAAAATGAGCGGTCTTGGTCTGGTGGTCCCGGTAATGGAGTGGCAAGGCCAGCGAATGTCTCGTCACCTGGAGCTGGTCTACGAGGACGATGACAGCAGGCAGACGGCGTTGCAGCAACTCAAACATCTCAAATTCTTCGGCAGAGGGGTCAATGTGGCCCTTGGGCGCAGGTTCAGGGACAGGGAACGTGTCCGAAGGCTTATTCGCATCCATCTGCGTGGGGAAGCGGCGGTCCGGAAGGAGGAAGCTGCGACGGGATATCGCGTCTTGCCTCTGCATGAAGAATGTGTCGATGATGTGCAGGTGGTGTCTTCGGAATTGACTGCCGATGCACCTAAGTGTGTGTCTGAGTGTGCTGATGTGCATGTGGTGCCCCTGCATTCGGCGGCCAGTGCAGTGGGGGACCAACCTGCGCAAGCACCTGCAGAGGGGGGCAGCACGAGGGCGGAAGCCAAGCGCGGCCGTCGGGTCCGGAAACGAGCCAAGAAGCACCGCTCCAAGCAGTTCGATACCGGCTTCAAGCTACTCGTCGCGAGTCACAACTGGCAGGGTAAAACGGGATACGACAACGTAGGCACGGCGGAATGGGCATCATTCTACAACCACGAGGGCTGGCTAGTCATCGGGGCTCAGGAGCACCGCATGGGCAAGAAGCAACTTTCCAAATGCAGCCTGGATGGATTCCGGATTTTTGGAAAACCTGCGGAGGTCAGCGAGAAAAATCGCTGCAAGGGTGGGGTTCTATTCGCGGTGGCTAACTTCCTTGGTCCGTATTGCAACCTGGTGTCAGCCCCCGTCGACCACCGGCAGCAAGTGTGGCTGCGTATCGCCTCGGGTGTTACCGGCGCTCAGGATATCTATGTGGGCAACGGCTACTTTCCCCAGGAAACGCAGGAAGAAGAGTCGTCAGAGGCGTATGCGGCCTGGCAGGCAGCTATAGCTTTTTTTGGAGCCAAAGGTATTGTGGTCACGGTGGCGGATGCCAACGCGAAGCTCGGGCCGGCATGCAGCCGAAAAGAGGAGGGCATCGTCGGTCAGCACGGGGAGGTCGATGATAAGGGAGCACCGGTACGTTCGGAGAACGGCAAGAGACTCGCGGCTGTCCTCGTCGCTTCGGGCCTGCGAAATCTGAGCGGCTTCTCGTGCCCAGTGGAAGGGTCCTACTGGTGGTCCCGGCGTGAGCAGCGCGGCATGGGCACAGGCAAGCACCTCCTCGATTACATCTGCGCGTCGCCTGGCTTGGCATCTGGAGCAAAGTTCGGAGTATGCGAAGATGATCTTGATACGGACCACAAGGCAGTATGGGCCGAACTGACGTGGAGCGGCCAGCGCCGGCCAAAGCGGGCTGCGAAACCTTACAGGTCCTTTCGTGCTGATAAGCTTATTGGTGCTGGTGTCTCGGGTAATGATCACGCTGCGAAGCAAGCGTTGGATTATCTACGCGACAAGTTCGATGACGTATTCAAGCATTGCCTACAGAAGCTTGGAGTGCATCAGCTGCCTGAGCTTGACCTATCGGGTGGTGCCGACAGCCAACGGGTGGTAGATGACGTCACCGAGCGAGTGGCGCAGTCCTTCCGAATGGCGGCGCACCGGGTCCTTGGCTCCAGATGTATACGACCCCGTTTCACCAACAATTGGTTCGACGGGGAGCTAAAGGAGCTCATTCAGCAGCGCCGGGAGGCCTACGCAGCATACAGGAGGGATGAATCGAATGCGGAAGCCCGTCTGAATTGGCTACGGCTCCGCAAGCAAATTCGGAAGGCAACTCGGGCCAAGAAGTCCGCCTCCTTCAAGCAAGTGCAGGAAGAAGCGGTCAAATGTCAACGCGAGCAATCCTCAAAGCGCTTTTGGCTACTCGCGAAGCGGCTTGGCGGGGCACGCAGAACGAAGGTCTCCGCGCCGGTGCAAAGGGAGGATGGCTCACTGGCGTGTACGCTGCCGGAAAAGGTCGCTCGGTGGGAGGAATTTCGGAAAAATTCGGTGAAGCCACGGGAAAATCCGGCAAGTGCGGCTGTTGTGGTGGAGTGCTGTGCAGAAGCAGGCTCGCTGGAGTGGGAGGAAGCCGAAGCTAAGCGGCAGTTCCACTGGAACGATCGCTTCAGAGATGAGGTGGCCCGGGCTATGAAGGAGCACGAAGTAGGTGAAGACACTTGCGAAGAGCTGGACAAGCCGTTCACGCAAGAGGAGATCCTTGCAAGGCAACGTGCCCTGAATAACCACAAAGCTTGTGGCGAGGACAAAGTGAAGAACGAGATGCTCAAGTATGGTGGCGCCTACATCAATGGCTACTTAACGCAGTACTTCAACTGGATTCGAGAAGCCGAGAGGACTCCAAAAGCTTGGGGCAAGGGAATCATCGTCAATATCCCCAAGGGTGGGGATCCTACGGATCCTGACAACTGGAGGGATATCTCGATTATTAGTTGACTTGGTAAGCTGTATCTGTCCTTATTAGCTACTCGTCTAACGCTCTTCGTGGATGGCCCGGATAAGCTACGTCCAGAGCAGGGAGGCTTCCGCCCGGGGCGTCGCACTACGGATCAGGTCTTTACCCTTTGGCAGAGGTTGAAGGGGCGTCAGCAGCAGAAGCGGGAGTCGTATGTCCTGTTCGTCGATCTACGCAAGGCTTTCCCGTCTGTTTGGAGAGATGGCCTATTTGAGAGGCTCTGGAAGCTGGGTGTAAGGGGCAAGTTCTGGCGCACGCTACGCAGGTGCTACGAGCAGACTTCGTCGCAAGTGCTAGTTGATGGAGCACTCACCCCCGAAGTACTGGAGGGTGTAGGCGTCCAACAGGGGTCCCCTCTCTCTCCTACACTCTTCAACGTCTTTATGGATGAGCTGTGTGATCGGCTGGCGAGTGCCCTCAAGATCACGGATGTGAAGCGGCTGAACGACATCAAGGCACTTCTATACGCGGACGACGTGGCCCTCATCGCTCACAGTCGCACCGAGCTCCAGAAGATGGTCAATGTTGTGGCCAAGTTCGCGGAAGATTACCGGCTGGAAGTCAACTTGAAGCCCGGCAAGACGGAAATCATGCCCATTTACACGTCGAGCAAGGCGAAACGACCAAGTATCAGGGAGCGAGGTGAGCCCGTGGTGTGGTTTCGCGGCCAGAAGCTTTGTGTCACCAGTCAGTACAAGTACCTGGGAGTGGTTATCACCGACGACCTGAAGTGGAAGGAGCAGGCCCTGCGGGCTACGCGTGTCACTGAAGTCGCCACCGCAGGTTGGTACTCTTTGTGGTGTGCAGGTGAGATACAAGCTAGGTATCGTCTCATGTGCTGGAATCAACTTGTGGGGGCCAAGCTGAAGTACGCCTTCGATGTCTGGCGTGCCCCCGTATCGCAGCTCACCAAGCTGGAGGCAGCAATGCTGCGCCCCATGAGGATGATTCTCGGCATCAGCCCTAAGACAAGCAAGTGGATTACACTCTTTCTGGCGCGCTCTTTGAGTGCGGAGCGTTTGCGGCGGGCGGCGCAACTGAAGTTCTATGGACGGCTGCGTGTTCTACCGGAGAAGCGATTTCCTGTCATCGCATCTCAAGTCAAATCCGATTGGACTGCGGAGGCCGAAGGCGCTATCAGGGACTCAATGGATCTACAACAAGGGCTTCAGGAGCTCCTAAATAGCTCAGAGAAGGACCTCGAGGGTTGGTGTTCGACTGTGGACAAGTGGGCCCTTCAGCAGGACGTCAAGATGGTGCAGCAACTGATGTGGGACAAGCGAGAGGCAGGCAGCGATCTTACTGATGGCCTGCGAGTCATCCTAAGACAAGTCTTTGGAACTAAGGAGTTCCCAAGATGGGTAGCCCTTGATGATGCGCATTATAATCTGCTTCGGAGAAGGTTGCTCAGCTGCAACAACCGCCTTCGGTTGTACCGCAGCAAGTTGGTCATTGGCATGTCCCCTCGCTGCTTCTGTTGTCATGATGATGTCAATGAGTCCCTTGCGCACTTCTTATGGGTTTGCCCCATGCATGAGGGGAGACGTAAGCAGCTGTTGCTGAGTATGCAGAGGCTCGGTGGCATGGCTGTGGGGGGTGCTGAGGGGGATGGAGGGAGTGAGGAGGGTGGTGAGGTCGTAGGCGGTGAGGTTGTGGTGGAGGATGTGTTGCTTGGGCGGGAGCGGGAGGGCTCTGTGCGGCAGGGTTGGGATGATATGTCGCCTGTGGATCAATCACGATTGTTTTGTAAGTTTTTTCAGGGGAAGTCGCGCTTCCGCAGTAACTTTAGGCTTGCTGCGTTGTTAGGGGTTACAGCGTTGCGTCCCCCTCCAAAGTTGGATGTGTTGTTTGGATCATATGTGTCTGAGTGTTGGTCTGCTAGGGAGGGTAAAAGGGAGGAGCTTGGGGTGGAGGATGGGGGCGAGGAGGTGATTGACCTCACTGAGGTTCCATCAGCTTCTGTCCCACCCTCTCCCCCAAGTGACGTTGATGTTGCGCGGCGCGGCCGTCCGCGCAGTGTGGACGTCCTGGCTAGAGAGAGGGGTTCGGGAGCGCAGCGTAGTGTCTCCGAGTTCTTCTCTTCAGCTAACACCCTCGCATCTAGCTCTTCATGCACTTCACAGCCCCAATCTGCCCCTGCTGTTGCTGTTGCTGCTATGTCTGTTTGGTGTTCTGACAATGCGTTGGGATCGGCTGACCCCGGTGACCCAATGGAGGCACATGTCCAGGATCTGGATCTGATGCTATAGTCTGAGGAAGCCTATTACTATTATTATTATTATTATTATTATTATTATTATTATTATTATTATTATTATTATTATTATTATTATGGACACCGTGATAGCCCAGTGGTCAAGTTCTACCATCTGGGCCTGTCGCCAGTTCGATTCCCGTCGGTGCCACCAGTATTTTCATTGAACATATCGGTCTATTTCTGACCAGTATTTTCATTGAACATACCGGCCCGTCTGGAAGTGTTGGAACTGCCCTTGCGGGGGCGTCATTAAAGCTTATCGTCAATTCTTCGTACTCCCCTCACGGGTGAGACGATGGAGGCGCATGTGCAGAAATGCATCAGCCATTGACAGAGAAGCACTATTATTATTATTATTATTATTATTATTATTATTATTATTATTATTATTATTATTATTATTATTGGACACCGTGATAGCCCAGTGGTCAAGTTCTACCATCTGGGCCCTGTCGCCAGTTCGATTCTCGTCGGTGCCACCAGTATTTTCATTGAACATACCGGTCTATTTCTGGACCAGTATTTTCATTGAACATACCGGCCCGTCTGGAAGTGTTGGAACT
>WBZZ01005190.1:42500-60000 GCA_019918135.1 Paulinella micropora
ATTTCGGGAGGAAAAAAAAATAATAAATAAATTAAAAAAAAAATATATATATATATATATAAACGTATCTTGCGGTGAAAAGGCTAGGGAAGAATTCCGGCCACCCAAAGTTTTGTGCATAAACAACGTATTCTGCGGTGAAAAATCACTGGCCGAAAATTTTTCACTGGACCTTACACAACTTTCATAGATAATTATAAATACGATATTAGATGTATTATCATTACTTAGATTACATACATACGATTGGTTGTAATATACAACTGCCATAGACTATCATTACTCCCATAGATCGCACTAGAAGTCATATCAGACCATCTGCCGCTTGGTGACAAATTCCGCGCAGGTATCGTCGAAGGCTCATATATGCATACATATACGTATGTGTGCATGTAACTATGTCTGCATGCCTGTACGTACCTATGTATGTCTGTATGTATGTGTATTTAATGCGCATGACCTGACATGCTTTTTTGTGGATACGACAAGAATTCGTGGCCAGTAAACCAGCTAGGGCTAAGAAGAATAGATGGATTACATATGCATACATACATACATACATAGAGAGTTGTATAAAGAAACACAGGGAGAGAGAGAGAGAGAGAGAGAGAGTCTGTGTGTGCGTGTGTGTGTGTGTGTGTGTGTGTGAGAGAGAGAGAGAGAAAGAGAGAGAGAGAGAGAGAGAGAGAGAGAGAGAGAGAGAGAGAGAGACGCTAGATAGCATGATTCGCATAAGGAAGTATATGAGTGCATCTTTGTATGTATGTCTGCCTGTCTGTCTATTTGTCCGTACGTATGTATCTATGTATGTACCTATGTATGTATGTATGCATGTATGTACGTATGTACGTATGTACCTACGTACGTATGTATGTATGTATGTATGTATGTATGTATGTATGTATGTATGCATGTATGTACGTATGTACGTACGTATGTATGTATGTACATATGTATGTATGTATGTATGTATGTATGTATGCATGTATGTATGTATGTATGCATGTATGTATGTATGTATGTATGTATGCATATATGTATGCATGTATGTATGCATGCATGTATGCATGCATGCATGCATGTATGTATGTATGTATGTATGTATGTATGTATGTATGTATGTATGTAAGATTTTGTGTGTATATGTATGTACGTATGTATGTATGTATTTATATATGTATGTATGTATGTATGCATGTATGTAAGATTTTATGTGTGTATAAGTATGTACGTATGTATGTGTTTATATATGTCTGTATGTATGTATGTATCTATATATGTATGCATGTACGTATGTACATATGTCTGCCTGTATACATGCATGTATGCGTGAGCTCTTACAACACGCTTTTCTCCCCGGAGCCCTTTTTTTTTCTTTGTGTTTCTTCCTTGCGCACTTGCGTTTTCAGAATGTTGATCGCTCTGCAAACAATAGCATATTATGCGGCTAGCCACAAATTTGACGTGTTTTGCGGGGGGGCCGGGCCGGCAAGCCCGCAAAACACGTCAAATTTGGCGCACCGCATATGCAGTTTTATCGGTAACCCGAACACATTTAGTGGAGGTGAACGATAAATTTATCTTAAAATCTTTGGCGCTTTATTTTATTATTTTTATTTTTATTAATTTTTAATATCTCAAGACAAATGAAAAGAAAAAGAATATGACAACATAGTGGTGGATATCTAGATAGGAAGGCAGGTAAGTAAAGTAAGTAGGTAAGAAAGTAGGCGAGTAGATAGAAATTTACCACAACACGAGCCGATGATAAAATACGAGCAGGGAAGAAGAAGAAGAAGAAGAAGAAGAAGAAGAAGAAGAAGAAGAAGAAGAAGAGGGGGGGGGGGTGGGGGGGAGTTGGATAAGTCAAGTAGGTAGGTTAGGTGGGAAAGTTATGTAGGTAGACAGCGAGAAAGGTAGGTAGGTAGGCAGGCACACAGACAGGTAGGGAGGTAGGTAGGTAGGTAGGAGAGGTGGGGAGCGACCGCAACACGAGGCGATGGTAGAAGATGAGCAAGAAGAAGTAGAAGCTCAACCAGACGAAAGAAGTCATGCACTTGCGGAATTCATAGCCGTCCTCAGCTACACACGATAAAAAAACACAGCTTGATGGTTGGTGGGTTGGTGGTGATTGAGGTAGGTAGTAAGTAATAGGTAAGTAGGAAGGCAGGAAGGGAAGGCAGCCGAGGCAGGTAGGTAGGTGGATAGATGGGCAGGCAGGTAGGTACTAGGAACGTAGGTTTAGGACGGTAGCAGCAGGTGAAGGTAAGGCAGGTAGCAGTATATGTACGTACATGCATGGGCTATGTATAGCGAGGCAGGGGGGGTAGAAAAGAAGGAGATAGATAGATAGGTAGGTAGATAGTTAGATAGAAAGATAGATGGATAGATGGATAGATAGATAGATAGATAGATAGATAGATAGAATTGATAGAATAGATAGAATAGATAGAATAGATAGAATAGATAGATAGATAGATAGATAGATAGATAGACGGACAGATGGATGAATGGATGGATAGATAGATAGATAGATAGATAGATAGATAGATAGATGGATAGATAGATAGATAGATAGATAGATAGATAGATAGATAGAAGATAGATAGATAGATAGATAGATAGATAGATAGATAGAAGATAGATAGATAGATAGATAGATAGATAGATAGATAGATAGATAGATAGATGAGATATCGACTAATGTCAGAAAAAAGGAGCTTCTGATTTCGTCAACCAAGGAAGTCTGTGGGTAAAGTATTAACCCGATGCCCAGCTAAGCCGTGATATTTGCACGGAAGGGACTAATACAGGCGATACCAGAAGAGCTCTCTGGACAGCATGTCTCTGCGAGAGCTCAAACCTCCCTAGTACCAGGCGGGGCCAGGGCTCGTTCCATAAGCGCCCCTTGCAGAACGAGCTCCCACCTCCATTACAGAGGACCAGTAAGCAGATGGAGTTTCGAGACTGTGACATCGACAGTCTAGCATAAACCGACAGAGCACTGTGGGTTTTATTCCGGCTCAACAAGCGAGAAAGGGCACCCTGAGGGAACAGGATCGTGCTTCCCGTCGCTATTTCGGCATGTGACTTATAGGCGTATGGCTGGGCACACACAAGGCACCCCACCACGGGCCCAGCACTCCCACACTATCCCCTAATTCTCTGTCTGTCGACAGATGGCACCCATTTCAAAAACCAAGCCCAAGGGAGGGTCAGTGACACCTCAAGTGGCCTTGGTGGGATCTCCAGGTGGAGTGAGTGATGAGATATCGACTTCAGATGAGATATCGACCAATGTCAGAAAAAAGGAGCTTCTGATTTCGTCAACCAAGGAAGTCTGTGGGTAAAGTATTAACCCGATGCCCAGCTAAGCCGTGATGTTTGCACGGAAGGGACTAATACAGGCGATACCAGAAGAGCTCAAACCTCCCTAGTACCAGGCGGGGCCAGGGCTCGTTCCATAAACGCCCCTTGCAGAACGAGCTCCCACCTCCATTACAGAGAACCCAGTAAGCAGCTGGAGTTTCGAGACTGTGACATCGAGAGTCTAGCATAAACCGACAGCATGTGGGTTTTATTCCGTGCTCAACAAGCGAGAAAGGGCACCCTAAGGGAGCAGGATCGTGCTTCCCGTCGCTATTTCGGCATGTGACTTAGATAGATAGATAAATAGATAGATAGATGGGTAGTGTTTAGTCTAGGAGCGTCGCATAGCCGAATGGCCATAAGCGTCCTACCAGGAGACATCCTCAGCTCAGGCCTGCCTTCGCCTTCCTGGCTCCCTCTTAACTAATAGCCAGCGCAGGGATCCACTTACCAAGCACTAAGTACCTTTCATGGGCAAGCTCAAAGGGAAAAACACCCAATGCCACAGCTACTCGTGGTGCAGCCTTGCGAGGTAGCCGACGGGCATGTGGTGCAGTTTGCTCTAGGAGGATATTTAGATCTGAACCCCAGGCTGAGTTGCCAGTGGAGAGACCGTCTCCAGGGATAGATAGATAGATAGATAGATAGATAGATAGATAGATAGATAGATAGATAGATAGACGTTCAGTTCAGTTCAGGGCAGGGCAGGACAGGACAGGACAGAAAGATAGATAGAAAATTCATACTTTCATCCAAGCCGCAGTAACCCACGACAAGCGTAAACTGCGCCGCAAAGAGCACGTACCTGCATAACGAAGATGAAGGCAACGTTTCGCTTCCTCTCTCTCTCTCTCTCTCTCTCTCTCTCTCTCTCACACACACACACACACACGCACACACTTGTGCATACACCTATCAACCAATCAATCAAATCAATCAACGAACCTACCTATCTATCTCTCTGTCGCTTACATGATCAAGGCTGCATAGATCCCTGCCATTGGAAAGCTCAAGACCAAATACAGGAAAGCTAAATAGAAGTCGCGGGGAACTAGCATATCAAGACACCAAGAAAAAAATACCATCAGATAATCACCAATCACGCAGCTACGGGTTATACTACTACTACTACTACTACTGCTACTGCTACTGCTACTAATAATAATCATACTGCTGCTGGTTCTTGCTACTACTACTACTACTGCTACTGCTGCTACTACTACTACTACTACTACTTCTACTGCTGCTGCTGCTGCTTCTTCTACTACTACTACTACTGCTGCTGCTACTACTACTACTACTACTACTACTACTACTAATAATAATAATAATAATAATAATAATAATAATAGTGCTTCTCTGTCAATGGCTGATGCATTTCTGCACATGCGCCTCCATCGTCTCACCCGTGAGGGGAGTACGAAGAATTGACGATAAGCTCTAATGACACCCCCGCAAGGGCAGTTCCAACACTTCCAGACGGGCCGGTATGTTCAATGAAAATACTGGTCCAGAAATAGACCGGTATGTTCAATGAAAATACTGGTGGCACCGACGGGAATCGAACTGGCGACAGGGCCCAGAAATAATAATAATAATAATAATAATAATAATAATAATAATAATATGTATGTATGTATGTATCGTCTGCCAATTGCTGAGCCAAAAGGCCATGTGCATCCAGTCCTCCATTCCATAAGGAAATTCTCCACACCAATCGGTGGAATCAAGGAAGTGGCGGAATAGAACGTTTCTCTAGGAGCTTTATACCAATCAGCCCATGGAAAGGGACCGATGGCCTATGTACTCCCTAATAATAATAATAATAATAATAATAATAATAATAATAATAATAATAATAATAGTGTATCTCCTGCCAATTGCTGAGCCAAAAGGCCATGTGCATCCAGTCCTCCATTCCATAAGGAAAGTCTCCACACCAATCGGTGGAATAAAGGAAGTGACGGCATAGAACATTACTCTAGGAGCTTTATACCAATCAGCCCATGGAAAGGACCGATGGCCTATGTACTCCCTAATAATAATAATAATAATAATAATAATAATAATAATAATAATAATAATAATAATAATAATAGTGCTTCTCAGTCAATAGCGAATGCATTTCTGCACATGTGCCTCCATCGTCTCACCCGCGAGGGGAGTACGAATGATTTGAAGATAGGCTCTACTGACACCCCCGCAGGGCAGCTCCAAGCTTTCCAGACAGACCAGTACTTTCAAAGAAAATATCCTTTGAAAATACTGGCACCGACGGGAATCGAACTGGCGACAGGTCCCAGATGGTAGACCTTAACCACTGGGCTATCGCGGTGCCACTAACAATAATAATAATAATAATAATAATAATAATAATAATAATAATAATAATAATAATAATGATAATAATAATCATAATAATAGTAATAATAGTAATGATAATAATAATAATAATAATAATAATAATAATAATAATAATAATAATAGTGTATCTCCTGCCAATTGCTGAGCCAAAAGGCCATGTGCATCCAGTCCTCCATTCCATAAGGAAAGTCTCCACACCAATCGGTGGAATAAAGGAAGTGACGGCATAGAACATTACTCTAGGAGCTTTATACCAATCAGCCCATGGAAAGGGACCGATGGCCTATGTACTCCCCAAATAATAATAATAATAATAATAATAATAATAATAATAATAATAATAATAATAATAATAATAATAATAATAGTGCTTCTCTGTCAATGGCTGATGCAAATCTGCACATGCGCCTCCATCGTCTCACCCGTGAGGGGAGTACGAAGAATTGACGATAGGCTCTAATGACACCCCCGCACGGGCAGTTCCAACACTTCCAGACGGACCGGTATGTTCAATGAAAATACTGGTGGCACCGACGGGAATCGAACTGGCGACAGGGCCCAGGTGGTAGAACTTGACCACTGGGCTATCACGGTGTCCATAATGATAATAATAATAGTAATGATGATAATAATAGAAATAATTATAATAATAATAATAATAATATACTTCCTTTAAGGCATACTGATGCAGCTGATGGCACGATCCGTTTCCGGACATGAGCCTCCATGCCCTTGTTCGAGGTGCTCCATCCCCACCTAGTCAGTCTCTCGACTGATTATAGGGGCCACCGATGGAGCTCCTGAGGGCAAGACTACACTAAGCCGAGGTTATTCCGCAGTCCC
Organism: Paulinella micropora; assembly: GCA_019918135.1. Taxonomy (NCBI): domain Eukaryota; phylum Cercozoa; class Imbricatea; order Euglyphida; family Paulinellidae; genus Paulinella; species Paulinella micropora. The sequence continues at coordinate 49,077 of WBZZ01005190.1, forward strand.
AACAAACCTCTTGCAAAACGTTGCCGCATGTGCAAGTGCGTACACCAAGCATGGTTGCTTGAACTACCTCAAAACCCCACCCATAACAATTTGGTATCCGCTGGGTCCACAGGCTATCAACCGGCATAGCGGAGTTTAAGATCTTCGACAGGCGCCCAACGACCGTCCTCCCCAGCATCATCCACTAAATGGTTTTGAGTTGGCATCACAGTTTAACGCCGTAAGGCCATTGGGCTGAATAATAATAATAATAATAATAATAATATTAATAATAATAATAGTGCTTCTCTGTCAATGGCTGATGCATTTCTGCACATGCGCCTCCATCGTCTCACCCGTGAGGGGAGTACGAAGAATTGACGATAGGCTCTAATGACACCCCCGCAAGGGCAGTTCCAACACTTCCAGACGGACCGGTAATTAATAATAATAATAATAATAATAATAATAATAATAATAATAATAATAATAATAATAATAGTGCTTCTCTGTCAATGGCTGATGCATTTCTGCACATGCGCCTCCATCGTCTCACCCGTGAGGGGAGTACGAAGAATTGACGATAAGCTCTAATGACACCCCCGCAAGGGCAGTTCCAACACTTCCAGACGGGCCGGTATGTTCAATGAAAATACTGGTCCAGACGGATCGGTATGTTCAATGAAAATACTGGTGGCACCGACGGGAATCGAACTGGCGACAGGGCCCAGATGGTAGAACTTGACCACTGGGCTATCACGGTGTCCAAAATAATAATAATAATAATAATAATAGTGCTTCTCAGTCAATGGCGAATGCATTTCTGCACATGTGCCTCCATCGTCTCACCCGAGGGGAGTACGAAGACTTGACGATAGCTCTACTGAGACCCCCGCAGGGCAGCTCCAAGCCTTCCAGACAGACCAATACTTTCAAAGAAAATATCCTTTGAAAATACTGGCACCGACGGGAATCGAACTGGCGACAGGCCCCAGATGGTAGACCTTAACCACTGGGCTATCACGGTGCCACAAATAATAATAATAATAATAATAATAATAATAATAATAATAATAATAATAATAATAATAATAGTGCTTCTCTGTCAATGGCTGATGCATTTCTGCACATGCGCCTCCATCGTCTCACCCGTGAGGGGAGTACGAAGAATTGACGATAAGCTCTAATGACACCCCCGCAAGGGCAGTTCCAACACTTCCAGACGGGCCGGTATGTTCAATGAAAATACTGGTCCAGACGGATCGGTATGTTCAATGAAAATACTGGTGGCACCGACGGGAATCGAACTGGCGACAGGGCCCAGATGGTAGAACTTGACCACTGGGCTATCACGGTGTCCAATAATAATAATAATAATAATAATAATAATAATAATAATAGTGTATCTCCTGCCAATTGCTGAGCCAAAAGGCCATGTGCATCCAGTCCTCCATTCCATAAGGAAAGTCTCCACACCAATCGGTGGAATAAAGGAAGTGACGGCATAGAACATTACTCTAGGAGCTTTATACCAATCAGCCCATGGAAAGGACCGATGGCCTATGTACTCCCTAATAATAATAATAATAATAATAATAATAATAATAATAATAATAATAATAATAATAATAATAATAGTATTGTATTGATCTGTCATGGCTGAGTCCAAGGACTCTAACCATCCCTGAATAGCTACCCGCTCGGCGTGTCGGGTACCTTGCAGGGAATAAACTGCAAATGATTGATGTTCCCTATGAGAGAGTTCCACAAGACTAGAAGACTGGGTATAAGTCGGATGGGGGTACTCAAGGGGGGTAGCAGACATTTCATGCGGTCTGCCAGCGCATGAGGACGTTTGGCGGTAAGTGTCTGGGACGCCTCGAAACCCGTCACCACCCTTAGATCTCGGAATGTATATACCCCTTTGACCCCACGTGATGTATGTCTTAAAAACAACACAACAACAGAGCCTCGGAACCAGTGGGAAGAGGCCCAACCACCTCCTCTTCCCGTGGGGTGCCATACTGTGCACCCCTCCATAATAATAATAATAATAATAATAATAATAATAATAATAATAATAATAATAATAATAATAGTGCTTCTCTGTCAATGGCTGATGCATTTCTGCACATGCGCCTCCATCGTCTCACCCGTGAGGGGAGTACGAAGAATTGACGACAAGCTCTAATGACACCCCCGCAAGGGCAGTTCCAACACTTCCAGACGGGCCGGTATGTTCAATGAAAATACTGGTCCAGACGGATCGTTATGTTCAATGAAAATACTGGTGGCACCGACGGGAATCGAACTGGCGACAGGGCCCAGATGGTAGAACTTGACCACTGGGCTATCACGGTGTCCAATAATAATAATAATAATAATAATAATAATAATAATAGTGCTTCTCTGTCAATGGCTGATGCATTTCTGTCTGCACATGCGCCTCCATCGTCTCACCCGTGAGGGGAGTACGAAGATTTGACGATAAGCTCTAATGACACCCCCGCAAGGGCAGTTCCAACACTTCCAGACGGGCCGGTATGTTCAATGAAAATACTGGTCCAGAAATAGACCGATATGTACAATGAAAATACTGGTGGCACCGACGGGAATCGAACTGGCGACAGGCCCAGATGGTAGAACTTGACCACTGGGCTATCACGGTGTCCATAATAATAATAATAATAATAATAATAATAATAATAATAATAATAATAATAATGATACACAAGCGAGCAAAAATATGAAACAGGAGAGAAATGCGGTAATATTCCAGGAAATCGCCGATAATGTATCTATCTATCTATCTATCTATCTATCTATCTATCTATCTATCTATCTATCTATCTATCTATCTATCTATCTATCTATCTATCTATCGCAGCTCGTGAGGTGCTGAGATTTCTGCCTGGCGGTAGTGAAGGAGGCTTATAGCTTTTACAGATATGCCACGCCCATAGGTTAAACATATCTATCTATCTATCTACAATCGCCAAACTTTCGCTGTCTTTGCCTCCCCTCTAACTACTCAATAGATAGATAGATAGATAGATAGATAGATAGATAGACTTGTTTACCTGTGATAATGGAGGCAACGATGTTGATTACATAGAAGAGGATCAAGATGGCGAATCCAAGTAACTATGCAGAAATACAATGATGCAACAAGAAACAATCATACTGATAACCAGCAACAGCAGTAGCAACAACCGCAACAACAACAACAACAACAACAACGAGAGAGAGAGAGCCCCAGAGAAGGAGATTGGACAAAATTCAAAAAAAAAGAGAGAGAGATAGAGATAGAGAAAGAGAAAGACAGAGGGGGGGGGGGGGGGGAAGTGTGTGTTTACCGTGGCAGAGCCCAGGCCAAACCGATAACAGACTATGAGCACGAAAAGGGACAAGGCAACGGCCAATCGGGTCAACAAGAACCCAGTTCCTTGCGAATTCACCTTATCCCAGTTTCTTGCAAACGAGAGGGGGGGGGGGGGGGGGGGGGGGGAAGAGAGAGAGACAAAGAAAGAAAGAAACAAACAAAGAAACAAAGAAAGAAAGAAAGAAAGAAAGAAAGAAAGAAGGAATATATACACATATACATACATATATTATATATGTATAAAAATATATATATGTATATATATATATATATTTGTATATAAAGAAAAAAAGAGGGGGGGAGAGAGAGAGATGTTAATAATAATAATAATAATAATAATAATAATAATAATAATAATAATAACAATAATAATACTATATCTGAGGCGTACTGATGCAGCTAATGGCATATCCTCAACGGACATAAGCCTCCAATACCCTTGTTCGAGGTCCTCCACCCCCCCGTGTCAGTCTCTCGCCTGATGATCGGGGCCACCGATGGAGCTCCTGAGGGCAAGACTGCACTAAGCCGAGGTTATTCCGCAGTCCCAGCAACCTCTTGCAAGACGTCACCGAATGTGCAAGTGCATACACCAAGCGCGGTTGCTAGAGCTGCCTCGAAACCAATAATAATAATAATGATAATAATAATAATAATATACTCCCAACAACCTCTTGCAAAACGTTGCCGCATGTGCAAGTGCGTATACCAAGCATGGTTGCTAGAACTACCTCAAAACCCCACCCATAACAATTTGGTATCCGCTGGGTCCACGGGCTATCAACCGGCATAGCGGAGTTTAAGATCTTCGACAGGCGCCCAACGACCCTCCTCCCCAGCATCATCCACCAAATCGTTTTGAGTTGGCATCACAGTTTAACGCCGTAAGGCCATTGGGCTGAATAATAATAATAATAATAATAATAATAATAATAATAATAATAATAATAATAATAATAATAATAATAATAATATGTATGTATTGTCTGCCAACTGCTGAGCCAAAAGGCCATGTGCATCCAGTCCTCCATTCCATAAGGAAAGTCTCCACACCAATCGGTGGAAAGGAAGTGACGGCATAGAACATTTCTCTAGGAGCTTTATACCAATCAGCCCTTGCCAAGGGACCGATGGCCTATGTACTCCCTAATGATAATAATAATAATGATAATAATAATAGTGCTTCTCTGTCAATGGCTGATGCATTTCTGCACATGCGCCTCCATCGTCTCACCCGTAAGGGGAGTACGAAGAATTGACGATAGGCTCTAATGACACCCCCGCAAGGGCAGTTCCAACACTTCCAGACGGACCGGTATGTTCAATGAAAATACCGGTGGCACCGACGGGAATCGAACTGGCGACAGGGCCCAGATGGTAGAACTTGACCACTGGGCTATCACGGTGTCCAAATAATAATAATAATAATAATAATAGTGCTTCTCTGTCAATGGCTGATGCAAATCTGCACATGCGCCTCCATCGTCTCACCCGTGAGGGGGAGTACGAAGAATTGACGATAGGCTCTAATGACACCCCCGCAAGGGCAGTTCCAACACTTCCAGACGGACCGGTATGTTCAATGAAAATACTGGTGGCACCGACGGGAATCGAACTGGCGACAGGGCCCAGATGGTAGAACTTGACCACTGGGCTATCACGGTGTCCATAATAATAATAATAATAATAATAATAATAATAATAATAATAATAATAATAATAATAATAATAATAATAATTAGAGGCTGCTCCATCACCTGAAAGGATGGTTTGCGGTTAAAAAAAAAAAAAAAAAAAAAAAAAGAAAGAAAGATCCCCTTTCCCTCCCCGGGCGCTTCGCGTTCGTTTTGCGTTCGCGTAGGAAAAAACACACACGAACACAAATTTTTGCCCCCCCCGACGCATACACACACAAGAGTCAGCTAGCACGTGCGGTTTGTTTTTTGGTCAGCTAGCTACCCTGCAATTTCAGCTATAAAAAGAAGGGGGGGGGGGGGAGAGGGAGAGAGAGAGAGAGAGGAGGAGGAGGAGGAGGAGGAGGAGGAGGAGGAGGAGGAGGAGGAGGAAGAAGAAGAAGAAGAAGAAGAAGAAGAAGAAGAAGAAGAAGAAGAAGAAGAAAGAAGAAGAAGAAGAAGAAAATTTTGGCATTCAGGACACTCCCCCAATGCATATGTTTGCGTCCATGCCACAAACAATACCAGAATCAACATCGAGTCTAGGGCTAGCCAGCCTGCAACTGTGAGCTCCCAACTTCTCGTGGTTATCACAAAGCATGATTTATTCCAACAGGGGTGCGGAAATGGGTGAGGATTTTGGGTGTGTGTTGGGGGGGGGGGGGGGGTAGGGGGGGGGGGTGACAGAATGTCCCATGGCCCCCACAATTCTGTCCCCCCCCCCCCCTTCACACACACATCCCATCCCATACTGCCAACACCTTCGAGGGATAATAACCATGTCGATAAGAATTGCATAGCGATAAGAATTGCTATTAGTTATTAGTATGAATAATTAGTTATTAGTATGAGTTATTAGTATTAGTATTAGTGTTAGTATTAGTATTAGTATCAGTATTAGTATTAGTATTAGTATTAGTATTAGTATTAGTATTAGTATTAGTGTTAGTATTAGTATAAGTATAAGTATAAGTATAAGTATAAGTATAAGTATAAGTATAAGTATAAGTATGAGTATGAGTATGAGTATGAGTATGAGTTTGAGTATGAGCATGAGCATGAGTATGAGTATTAGTATTAGGATTAGTGCTAGTATTAGTATTAGGATTAGTGCTAGTGTTAGTGTTAGTATTAGGATTAGGATTAGTATTAGTGTTAGTGTTAGTATTAGGATTAGGATTAGGATTAGTATTAGTATTAGTATTAGTATTAGTATTAGTATCAGTGTTCAGATAAGTATCTGTATTTGTATTATTAGTATGATCGTTATTACCAACTTAGTTTTTAACTTTTTTTGTTCTCGTGGCTGTGGTGGTGGTCGTCGTCGTCCTAGTATCAATATAGTTTTTAAGTTGATGATGTCATTGTCTTTGCTGTTGTTGTTGTTCTTGATGGTGTCGTCTTCGTCTTCATCGTCGTCGTCTACGTTGGCGGTGTTGGTGGTGAAGTTAGTATGCTATTTGACTTACTTATCTAAAGCCAAATGTATGGCAATCGCCAGAAAGGACACCAATGCAACGAAAACGCCGAGTTTTGCTTTGAACTGTTCGATTACCTAAACGCAAAATGTCATTGCTTTACTTAGCCTTGTCATCTCTCCATCTCTCTCTCCATGTGTTCTTTTTTGTTGTTGATGTTGCCGGAAGATTGTGTGTGTGTTGGGGGGGGGGGGGGGGCAAGGGAGGTGAGGTGGATCGGACCGAGCTGTATCGGCTGTGCAGAATCAGCCCCCACGCATTGGACTTCGGAAACCTCATGGACCCTGCATATGCATGATGAAAGGCAACCTGGGGGGCAAAAGGGGAAAAAATTGCGATAAAAGTTCATGGAAATCGCTGTAGTTGCCGCGATAGGCAGGTTGGTAGGTAGTCAGGTAGGAAAATATGTGGGTAGGTAGGTAGGTTGGTAGACAGATAGATAGATAGATAGATAGATAGATAGATAGATAGATAGATAGATAGATAGATAGATAGATATACATACATACATGCATGCATACATACATGCATACATACAAACAAAGCATATGTACAACGTTCATGTACAGTAACGCACGAAGCTTTCCGTAACAATCATAAAATCCATACACCATGCATAAACGCATACGGAAAACCATCTATACATGCAGATACACTTACAATTAACATATATATATACATATAATATAAGTACGAGGGAGGCGAAGGTGATGCGATCTATCTAGATTCATTCTATCTATCTATATATCTACCTATCTATCTGTCTATCTATCTATCTATCTATCTATTTATCTATCTATCTGTATATCTACATTTCGCATTTATGTAAGTATGTATTTGTGTATGTATGTATCTGTGTTTGTGTATGTATGTATGTATGCATGAATCTATGCATGTTGTATGTACGTACCAATCAACCAATCAACCAATAAATCACAATCAATCAATCAACCAATCAGTTAACCGATCAACTGATCATGGTTGGGCCTCTTCCCACTGGTTCCGAGGCTATATTGTTGTGTTGTTTTTATAAGACATACACCACGTGGGGTCAAAGGGGTGTATACATTCCGAGATCTAAGCGTGGTGACGGGTTTCGAGGCGTCCACTTACCGCAAAACGTCCTCATGCGCTGGCAGACCGCATGAAATGTCTGTTACACCCCTTGAGTCCCTCCATTCGACTTATACCCAGTCTTGTGGAACTCTCTCGTAGGGAACATCAATCATTTGCAGTTGATTCCCTGCAAGGTAACCGACACGCCAAGCGGGTAGCTATTCAGGGATGGTTAGAGTCACTCTTCCCTCCCCAACATTCACTGTGTGACTGTTGGGTCGAGGGATGGAGGCGCATGGCCCTTGGACTCAGCCATGACATCAATACAATACAATACAATACAATATTATTATTATTATTATTATTATTATTATTATTATTATTATTATTATTATTATTATTATCATTATCATTATTATTATTATTACTATTATTATTATTATTATTATTATTATTATTATTATTATTATTATTATTATTATTATTATTATTATTATTATCATCATTATTGGACACCGTGATAGCCCAGTGGTCAAGTTCTACCATATGGGCCCTGTCGCCAGTTCGATTCCCGTCGGTGCCACCAGTATTTTCATTGAACATACCGATCCGTCTGGACCAGTATTTTCATTGAACATACCGGCCCGTCTGGAAGTGTTGGAACTGCCCTTGCGGGGGTGTCATTAGAGCTTATCGTCAATTCTTCGTACTCCCCTCACGGGTGAGACGATGGAGGCGCATGTGCAGAAATGCATCAGCCATTGACAGAGAAGCACTATCATTATTATTATTATTATTATTATTATTATTATTATTATTATTATTATTATTATTATTATTATTATTATTATTATTATTATTATTATTAGCCTTTGGAGCGGAGCCGCGTCACCGAACAGCCCCGTGATACCTATGGAGGCACATGTCCGACAGGATCAAAGGCCAATTGACTGATAAGTCTATTATTATTATTATTATTATTATTATTATTATTATTATTATTATTATTGGACACCGTGATAGCCCAGTGGTCAAGTTCTACCATCTGGGCCCTGTCGCCAGTTCGATTCCCGTCGGTGCCACCAGTATTTTCATTGAACATACCGGTCCGTCTGGACCAGTATTTTCATTGAACATACCGGTCCGTCTGGAAGTGTTGGAACTGCCCTTGCGGGGGTGTCATTACAGCCTATCGTCAATTCTTCGTACTCCCCTCACGGGTGAGACGATGGAGGCGCATGTGCAGAAATGCATCAGCCATTGACAGAGAAGCACTATTATTATTATTATTATTATTATTATTAAATAAATTTAAAAAGGGTGGGGGGGGGGGTGCTGCACTCGAGACAGTCGATCTTATCTATGTTGGTTGCCCTTCCTGTGCATGATGATGAGAAATACCATCCTAAACCTCTCCCTCTCTTTTTGGACGTCCTTTCCACTCTGGACTGGCTGCGAACGCAAACCCAGTAACAAAGCACCCGAGCGGCGCCCATCTCTCCGTCCCTGCCACCACTCTTCTTCTCTCCCTCTGCGATGATCCTACTTCTCTCTTTCTCATAATTCAATCAACATCATGCCCTTCCCTCCTCTACCTTTCTATCTGCTCGTACTGAAATTGATACAAATATGCCTTGCCACTTGTGATTTTGCAAATTGCAACAATGCTTCGTTAGTACTTTCGTTGCACAGCATAACTTTCAGCATTTCGAGGCCTAGTGAGCACGCGACGTCGCTGACGTCGAACGTGTCTGTCACAATACCCTAGTCACTGAAGGCACCAACCTTGTTCTGACATACACATCCATCCATCCATCCATATTTCGAACTCAAAGATCAGGCGTGGGATCTCCTAGGACAAAGACGGGATGGCCTCTTCGTAAACTCACCCCTGACCCCCCCCCCCCCCCCAGACAAATATTCTTCCGCCTGATTCTTCGTGTCTTTTCATCTATCTCTCATTTCAGAGGCATCGAAAAACTTCATCAAAGCTTTACGTTCTGTCCGTTGTGTCTCACAGAGCCTGGGGGCCAATTGTGATCTCACTCACTTAGTCTCTCACTCTACTCTCACTCACTTAGTCTCTCTCACCCTACTCTCACTCCCTCACTCACTCAGGCAGACAGATCTTGCACTTTTTTTTTTTTTTTTTTTTTTTTTTTTTTTTTTTTTTTCCGTGGTTTGGGTTTTCTCAAGGGGCGCTAAGAATCAGATGGTTCAAGATCGGGCATGTATGTTTGCATCTGTCGGCCCAACGAAACCGAAAGGGCACGAAAAGATGTCAGAGCTGTACGTACGGCTGTCGTGGTCGTGCGGTCCGTGGTCGTGGTAAAGGTTTGTGTGTAAGGGATTGTCGCCAATCCAAAACTACTTTTTGAACCCGCGCTAAGTGGAGTTTTGTAGCAAGACAGACATGTACAGGCAAGACATAGAGACAGAAAGCTTGGCAGCTGCAGGCAGGCAGCCAGACAGACAGATAGACAGACAGACAGACAGAAGACAGACAGACAGACAGACGACAGACAGACAGACAGAGAGTGATATCACAGTTTTTTAAATTTTTTTAACAGTAAGCAAGGTTTAATGAGAAAAAGACGAAAGAAAAATGAACAAGAGCCTAATTCAAATGAATTCTGGTTCCAAGGAACGACAGTACAAGCTCATAAGGAAATCTGGAACTAAGGTTCAACAGAAAGCTCCTGAAAGAGTAATATAGAAGGGGCAAGAAGCTGCAAGAAAGAGGAAAAAGATAGAAAGAAAGAAAGGAAAAAGGAATAAAGAAAAAGCAAGGAAAAGATGACGGAAGAACAAAAACAGTAAAGAAGGAAAACAGGAAAAAACAAAAGAGAAAAGGAACAAAGAACAAGACAAACAAACAACCAGAACATAGAGACAGAACAAAAGAAACAAAACAAAAACAAAACAAAAAAGACAACAAAAGAGGCAGCAACAAGCACAAAAAGCAAAACAAACAAACAAACAAACACAAGGCCAGACAGAAGCAGGGGAGACGATACGGAACTAGAAGGTAAGAATGGAAAGCGCCAGAGAAGGTAAGACGTAACAAGCATGGGCGCAAGTGAGATCAATTGACAGTCAGTGAGAGTCCTTAAGGAAACTGCAGCACCTAACGCAATTTACTCTTTTTTTTTTGGGGGGGGGGGGGGGGGGGGGGGGGGGGGGGGGGGGGGGAAGAAAATAAAATTAGTGTGCGGTGGAGCAAATAAACCAATGCTGAAACTTTGAGCAGAAAAACTACCAAAAATTGATTAGTGTGTCTGTGTCTGTGTCTGTGTGTCTGTATCTGCAGTGTGTCTAGATCTATCTGTGTGCCTGTGTCTGTGTGTCTGTGTCTG
>WBZZ01005190.1:62500-66539 GCA_019918135.1 Paulinella micropora
TAAGAATGTATGTGTATGTATGCATGCATGTATGCATGCATGTATGTATGTATGTATGTATGTATGTATGTGTGTGTGTATGTATACTATTTATGTATGTATGTATGTATGTATGTATGTATGTATGTATGTATGTATGCATGTATGTATGTATGTATGTATGTATGTATGCATGCATGCATGCATGCATGTATGTATGTATGTATGTATGTATGTACGTACGTACGTATGTACGTACGTACGTACGTATGTATGTATGTATGTATGTATGTGTGTGTGTATGTATGTATGTATGTATGTATGTATGTATGTATGTATGCATGTATGCATGCATGTATGTATGTATGCATGCATGCATTCATGAATGCATGCATGCATGCATGCATGTATGTCTGTATGTATGCATGCTTGCATGTATGTATATATGTATGTATGTATGTATGTATGCATATATGTATGTATGCATGTATGTATGTATGCATGTATGTATGTATGCATGTATGTATGTATGCATGTATGTATGTATGCATGTATGTATGTATGTATGTATGTATGTATGTATGTATGATGTACGTATGTACCTATGTATGTACGTATGTATATATGTATGTATGTATGTATGTATGCATGTATGCATGTATGTATGTATGTATGTATGTATGTATGTATGTATGCATGTATGTTGTGCAGTATGTATACTATGTATGCATGTATATGTATGTATGTATGTACGTATGTATGTATGTATGTATGCATGCATGTATGCATGTATGTATGTATGTATGTATGTATGTATGTATGTATGTATGCATGCATGCATGCATGCATGTATGTATGTATGTATGTATGTATGTATGTATGCATGCATGTATGTATGTATGTATGTATGTATGTATTTATGTATGCATGTATACATGTATGCATGCATGCATGCATGCATGTATGTATGTATGTATGTATGTATGTATGCATGCATGCATGTATGTATGTATGTATGTATGTATGTACGTACGTACGTACGTACGTACGTATGTAAGTATGTATGTATGTATGTATGTATGTGTGTGTATGTGTGTATGTATGTATGTATGTATGCATGTATGCATGTATGCATGCATGCATGCATGCATGCATGTATGTCTGTATGTATGCATGCTTGCATGTATGTATATGTGTATTTATGTACATATGTATGCATATATGTATGTATGCATGTATGTACGTATGCATGTATGTATGTATGCATGTATGTATGTATGCATGTTTGTGTTTATGTATGTATGTATGTATGTATGTATGTATGTATGTATGTATGTACGTGTGTACGCATGTATGTATGTATGTATGTATGTACGTATGTATGTACGTATGTATGTACGTATGTATGTACGTATGTATGTACGTATGTATGCATGCATGTATGTATGTATGTATGTATGCATGTATGTATACTATGTATGCACGTATATGTATTTATGTATGTATGTATGTATGTATGTATGCATGCATGTGTGCATGTATGCATGTATGCATGCATGCATGCATGCATGTATGTATGTATGTATGTATGTATGTATGTATGTATATATTTATATATTTATATATGTATGTATGTATGCATGTATGCATGTATGCATGCATGCATGCATGTATGTATGTATGTATGTATGTACTATGTATGTATGTATGTATGCATGTATGTATGTACGCACACATGAATGCATGTATGTATGTATGTATGTATGTATGTACGCACGTACGTACGTACATACGTATGTACGTATGTATGTGTGTATGTGTGTATGTATGTATGTATGTATGTATGTATGCATGTATGTATGCATGTATGCATGCATATATGTATGAATGCATGCACATATTTATGTATGTATGTATGTATGTATGTATGCACACATGTATGTATGTATGTATGTATGTATGTATGTATGTATGTATGTATATTTGTATGTATGTATCGAAGTTGGCTGTTCGCATCACTTTTTTTCTTTTTGCTTTTATTTATTTATTTATTTATTTATTTTTAAATTTCGCATGTCCTTACTTGATTACAACCTGTATTAAAATAAGTAAAAAGTAAAGAGTAAGATTGCTTAAAACATATTTTAATGAATACTATAATGAATACTGCTACTTCATATATCTGGTTGATTGTTTGGTTCAGCTTCAGAGAGTGCAGAGAAGAGGCTCTGATTTGGTTTGCGCTGGTTGCGAAAATGATCTGCAGGAAAGGTAAGATGTTGGATAGAGTTCATATCAGTGGATTGCCTTTGAAAGAAGGAGGGAAAACTCTCAGGAAGATTATTAGGTCCCGGACGCTGGGGCGGGAAACCTGTAGGTTGTACACGGGAGGCTCATGGGAAGAGAAGGGTTAGGCAGATGAAGAGGCACAAAAAGCTGGGGCGACTTGCAGGTTGTACATAGGAGACTGATGGGAAATGAGAATGACTAGGGAGATGTTTAGGTCCCAGAAACTGGGGCGGGAAGCCTGCAGGCTGTACATGGGAGACAGATGGGGCGAAATCTAAAGAAAGCCTAGGGTCAGGAAGATTAGGGCAACTTGGCAAAAAAGAAGAAGACGACGAATGTGAGCGACGCTGTGTATCAGCGTCCAGAACGCGCTGAACCACTCATGAAGGCATTGTAGCACGCGAATTTCGTTCTGCTTCCCTGCTTTTAGGAGGCCTGCCAACCTCCTCTCAGGAAGGTCTGTCTTGGCGCTTTTTGGTGGGCCAGCTGCATGGGGATTCGGACGCTTCATCAACAAGGTACGCCTGTTGGTCTCGGGTTTGAACAACCCATCCTGCATTTTAAGGTAGAGTGCAGGTTTCCATCTCTCTCTTGTCTTGTATGGAACTAGCCTCAGCTTTTCGAATAGAACATCCAGTCCGTCCGTAATCTCCTTGAACACGTGCTTCAGTTCATCCTGATAAAATAAATTAGATGTTCACATACATACATACATACATACATACATACGTACATACATACATACATACATACATTTACTTACATCGGTTTTGGCTTGACTTTTATCGTGGTTGTAGTCGTTGTCACATACATACCCACGTACATACATACCCACGTACATACATACATACATACATAGATTTACTTACATCGGTTTTGGCTTGACTGTTATCGTGGTTGTCGTCGTTGTCGAAGTTGCTGTTGTCGTCGTCTGCCTCCTGGTCATCGTCACCTTCTTGCAGTACCAAAGACATACCTCGCAATGTCAGATACACCCTGTCATCCTGGTTGCCTTGCCAACCCCAGTCAGACCATTGCTCCGCAGTATAGTAAACTCGTGCATCATAATAAACAATGATGATGTGTAAACATAGCCAAGGATCAGGATCTTTACAGGTGCAAGTAGGACCATCCCCAAACTCACCTCCCAAACGAACTGTGAATATGTTCGTCCCGAATTGAGCAAAATATATTCCTTCCTGGCTGTCTGTATCAGGGTCTTCGTACAGAAGGTGATCCTTTCCATAGACACGAGTAGTGAGATCGACCGTGTGGAACATCCTCTTCCGCTCCTTGGTAAGATCCACGTCGTACATAGCACGCGCACAAATTCGTTGCATGCGTTCAACACATACCATGTGAAGTAGATCCAAACGTTTGTTTTTCTTGTTTCTTAAAGCCTATATATTTACATGTATTGATGTGCATGTGCAGTGTTAGTAGTAGTAGGTCCCCGCCCCCCCCCCCCCCCCCCCCCCCACGGTGCACACATACTTGTACCGTACACGCAACACACATACCGCATGCGCGCATACACACACACACACAGTAGAAACACACATACCAGCGTTTTCAAAACTTTGTGCCACGCTTCAATGAAGTTGTTAGTGTAGAACAGAAAGTCCTTGATGTCGCGGGGAACATTACTCTTCTGCCACCGAGCACTCCAAAATCCAGTGAACCACTCCTTCTCCATATACGCAAGGAATCTTTTGTGTGTTGCCCCTGCCCATTTCCTAAAAGTGCTTAACATATTCTGATACTCTTCTGT
>WBZZ01005191.1:0-2500 GCA_019918135.1 Paulinella micropora
AGGCGGACTTCTTGGCCCGAGTTACCTTCCGAATTTGCTTGCGGAGCCGTAGCCAATTCAGACGGGCTTCCGCATTCGATTCATCCCTCCTGTATGCTGCGTAGGCCTCCCGGCGCTGCTGAATGAGCTCCTTTAGCTCCCCGTCGAACCAATTGTTGGTGAAACGGGGTCGTATACATCTGGAGCCAAGGACCCGGTGCGCCGCATTCGGAAGGACTGCGCCACTCGCTCGGTGACGTCATCTACCACCCGTTGGCTGTCGGCACCACCCGATAGGTCAAGCTCAGGCAGCTGATGTACTCCAAGCTTCTGTAGGCAATGCTGGAATACGTCATCGAACTTGTCGCGTAGATAATCCAGCGCTTGCTTCGCAGCGTGATCATTACCCGAGACACCAGCACCAATAAGCTTATCAACACGAAAGGACCTGTAAGGTTTCGCAGCCCGCTTTGGCCGGCGCTGGCCGCTCCACGTCAGTTCGGCCCATACTGCCTTGTGGTCCGTATCAAGATCATCTTCGCATACTCCGAACTTTGCTCCAGATGCCAAGCCAGGCGACGCGCAGATGTAATCGAGGAGGTGCTTGCCTGTGCCCATGCCGCGCTGCTCACGCCGGGACCACCAGTAGGACCCTTCCACTGGGCACGAGAAGCCGCTCAGATTTCGCAGGCCCGAAGCGACGAGGACAGCCGCGAGTCTCTTGCCGTTCTCCGAACGTACCGGTGCTCCCTTATCATCGACCTCCCCGTGCTGACCGACGATGCCCTCCTCTTTTCGGCTGCATGCCGGCCCGAGCTTTTGCGTTGGCATCCGCCACCGTGACCACAAGACCTTTGGCTCCAAAAAAAGCTGTAGCTGCCTGCCAGGCCGCATACGCCTCTGACGACTCTTCTTCCTGCGTTTCCTGGGGAAAGTAGCCGTTGCCCACATAGATATCCTGAGCGCCGGTAACACCCGAGGCGATACGCAGCCACACTTGCTGCCGGTGGTCGACGGGGGCTGACACCAGGTTGCAATACGGACCAAGGAAGTTAGCCACCGCGAATAGAACCCCACCCTTGCAGCGATTTTCTCGCTGACCTCCGCAGGTTTTCCAAAAATTCGGAATCCATCCAGGCTGCATTTGGAAAGTTGCTTCTTGCCCATGCGGTGCTCCTGAGCCCCGATGACTAGCCAGCCCTCGCCGTGCCTACGTTGTCGTATCCCGTTTTACCCTGCCAGTTGTGACTCGCGACGAGTAGCTTGAAGCCGGTATCGAACTGCTTGGAGCGGTGCTTCTTGGCTCGTTTCCGGACCCGACGGCCGCGCTTGGCTTCCGCCCTCGTGCTGCCCCCCTCTGCAGGTGCTTGCGCAGGTTGGTCCCCCACTGCACTGGCCGCCGAATGCAGGGGCACCACATGCACATCAGCACACTCAGACACACACTTAGGTGCATCGGCAGCCAATTCCGAAGACACCACCTGCACATCATCGACACATTCTTCATGCAGAGGCAAGACGCGATATCCCGTCGCAGCTTCCTCCTTCCGGACCGCCGCTTCCCCACGCAGATGGATGCGAATAAGCCTTCGGACACGTTCCCTGTCCCTGAACCTGCGCCCAAGGGCCACATTGACCCCTCTGCCGAAGAATTTGAGATGTTTGAGTTGCTGCAACGCCGTCTGCCTGCTGTCATCGTCCTCGTAGACCAGCTCCAGGTGACGAAACATTCGCTGGCCTTGCCACTCCATTACCGGGACCACCAGACCAAGACCGCTCATTTTGGAGGCGATCTCCTGTAGATTGGCGCGTTCTGAGAGCCCCTAGACAATCAGATTACGCCCGTCCTTGTCGTACCGATCTACCCGCCGGTACCGTCGAGGCGGCGGTGCCATCTGCCATATAGCGCCGCTCGCCTTATGTTGAAGCGCCGACCCGTGTGCCAGGTTTGGGGAGGAAGGATGAGGCGCAGCTAAGATAGCCTCTCCACGTGGTTCAGGAATTCCGTCATATACGCGAGCCCTCATCCTCCCATCCTGGGACATCGGGCCAGAGCCCGTCGAAGAGGCATTCCCACGGGGATTGTCCAGGTCTTCGGCGATTCTACCTTGTCCCATAAGGGCCACAGTGGTAGCTCCGTGCTTTGCGTATTTGTAATCCATTGAGAGTAGTAGACGGCCAATGTCGCTGGCCATCACCGCCGCGCCTCTTTACGCCGAGGAAAGCTCCCGTCCATGCAAATAGCATCGGCGGTATCTGCAACACACACTACACGCATTTCCGCCGGTGTCACTGGACGCTGCCGCGTCGCTTCGTGCCCTTCGGCGCCCGCCAGCACCCCCAGCGTCGCCAGAACCTGCCTCACGCACTACACACACTCTCCATCGCATCGCCAACGCCTCTACTCTCATGCCTTATGGACTTTCAGCTGCTCCTAACAATCATCATGAGGTACGGGTGTCCCGAGTGGAGCCAGATCGGACGGCGTGCCGCTGAAACTCCTTCCCCCACGTGGGTATAG
>WBZZ01005191.1:22500-25000 GCA_019918135.1 Paulinella micropora
TAATCTAAAACAACACAAGCCACAGCAGCAATCGTGCAATGTCCTTGCTTTGTTCGCCGCTCGCGCCCACGTGCCCCGCCCAGCTGCCCACTGCCTGTCTTGCGGCGTGGTGCTCAGCCCAACAACATCGTCTTCCTCCGCGGCAAGTGGGCGCTCATTGACTTCGACGGCGCCGCCAAGTTTGGGCTCCCCATCGGCCACAAGTAAGATGTGATCAGACGAGACCAAAAGCTTAAGACTTATCGAACAAGACCAAATAGTTGTCGCCGCTCCGTTGGGTGTATGAACATGTTGCTGGCTGGTATGTGGCCAGGTACTCGAGCGCGTACTGCCCGCCGGAGCTGGCCTGCGTCATCGCCCGCTTCCGCGACACCTGGACCACGCCCGAGGCACCGCCCCGCACCACCTGCGCGCCTGCCCTTCTGCGCGCGCTGCCCTGCCCTCCGTGTCTGTGTCTCTTTATGCGTCGTGACTGTTTCTTTCTTTCCCTTTCCTTCCTTGTCTTGTTGCGCCTCCCCAATCTTGCGCTGCTTCTAGATCTAGTAAATTTCTGTCTGCAGCTGTCTTATTCTTTGTGCATTTTGCCTCCTGTCGTAACGCGTGTTAGGCGGTAAAAGCGCTGCCGCTGGCCGAGGCCTCCTTCGACGTGTTCTCCTTCGGAGTGCTCCTCTACGAACTCTGCACAGGTACATGCAGACATCCATACATCCATACATCCATACGATGCGTACGTACGTACGAACATACACATACATGCATACACGCATACATACATACGTACGTACATGCATACATACATGCATACATGTATGCGTGCATGCATACACACCTACATGCCTGCACGCACTGGACTAGGGGAGCACCTCTTCCCGCACGTGACCGACAACATCGCCGACGAGCGGGACCTGCAGCGCTTCAGTGTGTGGCTCGGCATATCAGACGACAAGCTGGCCCAGGTGTTTCGCCACGCCGCCAGCGACCAGAACGATGGCGACAGCCGTAATAGCCGCGGCAAGCAGATCAAGGAGGGCAAAAGCGGTGGTAGCAACGAGAACAGCAAAAGAGATGACAGTAGTGCCAGCAGTAGCAGCAGCAGTAGCAGCAGTAGTAGCAGCAGCAGTAGCGGCAGTGCTGACCACACTGCCAGGAGCAGCCGCACCGACCGCAAGCAGCCAGAGGGCGCAGCACAGGACGGTAGTGGCAGCAGTGGCAGCAGCAGTAGCGGCAGTGCTGACCACCGCAGCAGCAGCAGCAGCAGCGGCAGCGACCGCAATCAGCCCGAGGGCGGAACACAGGACAGCGGCCACGAGAGCAGAGAGGAGTCAATTTCGAAGAACCCCCGCGACGACGTCAGACATCTGATTCGCTGGTGCCTACCCCCCCCCCCCCCCCACACACACACACACACAAATGCTCCCGTGAGAAGTTGTGACTTTCTGCATCTGTTCATTTATTCCCTACGTCATACTATTAGTAAACCGTTACCTTGTACAGCCTGCAACCCCCCCCCCCCCCGCACACACACACATAACACACACACACACACACACACTTTAACAAATTAATGTATGCATTAACGTAATACTATCTATGTATTTATGTATTTACTTTTATTGGTGCTGGCAGGTGTCTGCAGTTGGATCCGAAGGACAGGCCCACGGTGCTGCAAGTTCTGAGCCATCGCTTCCTGGACCCCAAGAACGGCGTGCCCCCGCCCACCCTCCAGCAGCTGGTCCACCTGCCCTGCCATACACACACCCAAACGCACAGCACGGCACATGGGCCCGCTAGCATTTTTTCTCTGTGTGAAGTAAGTGATGGATACAGATTGCGGAGACGAAGCCAAGAAAAATCGTCGAAAACAAGATCTATAGGGGGAAAAACAGCGGAGATAGTGTGCGTATTTCTCTGTGTATGTATGTGTGTGTATGAGAGAGAGAGAGTTGGGTGGGTGGGGGGGGGGGGGGAGCATGCGCACAAGAACACAGGAGGGGATATAATACAGTTGCTTGTTTGGTGCTGTGACAGGAATGGAAGGAGTTCCTTGGCGTCCTGCGCACTGGCTCGCTGCGGATGAAGAAGCATGTCTTCATTTCGCACATGCAGGCCGAGGCCTCGGGCGACGTGGGGACTCTGGCGCTTCTGCTGGAGATGCACGGCGCCAGCGTGTGGAGGGACATGAGCGCGAAGGACCTCACGGTGCGTCCTTTGCCTCTCTGTTCCCTCCTCGCCCGTTGTCCATGATCAGCTTCTCGTCTATCTTTGCTTTTTGATCTCTTTCTCTCTCTCTCTCTCTCTCTCTCTCTCTCTCTTTTTCAAAACCATCAACATGGTTTTGAGCATGATTCCGACCGCTTCGACACCTTGCCCTGCAACGTGTGTGCTGCAGGAGAAGGGCATGCGGCAGGGCGTGGCCGACTGCGATGTCTTCATCCTCTTCCTCACCAACGCCGTCCTCAGCCGCCCGTTCTGCCTCAAGGAGATCTCCTGGGCCCTCGAG